>JAKRZM010000235.1:212214-234340 GCA_036379175.1 Heliconius cydno galanthus
TAAATATGATATAATAATGTACGAACATTATGGAGAAATACCTAAATGTGAAAAACGATAAGATGCATAGAAATAAATCATTGTGTGACATCGCGGAAGTCTTTAGAGACGATTGCTGCAGAGAAAACAATAATGATTTGCATAATTTTTCGTGATAAAACGGATATCGCATAAATTTAGAAAATATTTCATAGTTGAAGGAGATGACACCGTCGTGGCGTAGTGGCATAGCGTCGGACTCGAAAGGCAACGGTTATCGGTTCGATTCCCACTTGGAATTACCCCAAACACACTTTTAAAGTGGTACTTTCTTTATATTTAACTGATCAATCTTCAATCATATTGACGAAATAAGCTGTGCTCAACTGGCTCATCTAACCTAAAAACCATAAAATAAAAAACAAAAACTATATTTACTAAATATAAGTAATACTTGCATATTTATTAACATTACTTTAAAATGGGTAATTTCAAAGGTGTCTCATCTAGGAACACAATAAACTATCGTAACAATGGATCGCGTTTCGCAATCCCGCTTAAACGAAACACTCGGCTTATGGCCTGCCAGCTCCTCGACTGTACTTGGCCTTAATTCACCACGTACTAGATACGTTACCTCCTATATCATGGTGGTGCGTTGACCGTTCTATACTTATCTAATATATTTATTATTATCTATGAACTTAATTACTGAGTTATGTGAATATTTATTGATTATTTAATTTAAACTTCCTCTTTTTTTTAAATCTTGAATTAAAAAAGCCAGTCCCAGCGCACAGGCGTGTGGCTGTAAGTGCGACGGGTTGTGGGTTTGATTTCCAATTGAGGAAATGAAATATTTAATATTTTTATTTCGTAATTGCCTTCAGAATTAAGCGTAAAATGGTGAGCAGAGTGATTAACTAACAAGGCCCCTCGGCCTATCCTGCTACATGCGGGATATAGCGTGACGATGAAAAAATATATCATGAAGATAAAGAAAAATATTTTATTATCATATAAACTTATAATAAATTATTTATAATTTAATTATTTATAGAAAGTCCAATTTAGATAAAGCTCATGGAAAAGCGCAAGTAATTGGAATATCACGATAATATCTTCGAGAACATGACAGTGTAAAACATTGTAATGATACTTCTATAAAGTTGTAATAACTTTCTTCTGAAAATTATCACCAGACCAAACTTGGTGTTTTGCAATAAACCCACAGACGGAGAGTAAACAACGCTCGGCGATTAAATCTACCGTGAAAAGTGACCGCTCGCGTTGAATACCAATGAATGCTGGTTCTTGAAAATTGTCAAGAACCACGTGTTTTATTAATTCCGTTATTCAGCCAGTTTGTATTGGTTTTTTTTTTAATATTTAATTTTATATTAAATTTAAGATTTTGAAGACTTATTAAGTCATATGTGTGTATACTTTCTATTTGTCGTGTTAAATGTTTGTGTTTGAAGTATCGTTACATAAAATTATATTTTTATTATAAGAAGATATACATTATCTATACTTATAATAGAATCTTAAGATCGGTGTCTGTACTTGGAAGATATTTAAAAAAAATGTTATTGGGAACCTTTATTAACGTAATAGTACCCAAAACAATGATTTTTAATATTTTTGTCTGTTTGTCTGTGCTTTTGTTATCGCTAATCTCGGTTCATAAATAAAAAAGTTATGTCAATTTAAAGTACTTCGACAAATTTACTAATTGCCGTAAAAGTTATTTTATACAACTGTTGTACTGAATTAATTCAGTTAATTATTCAGAAAAATCTTTAGTTTTCAATTTCTTTCAAACGGGCGTAGCCGCGCACGGGCCCCCTAGTTATTAATATATTTAATATGTGCATATTTCAAACAAAATTTTATTCGACCTCAAATGACTAGCAATTAATATTAATAGGAAGAACAGTCACAAGCGAAACATATTTAAAATTGTATCTAACTCGACACCAGCATTAGAATTAATAACATTCAGAAATAGGTCAATGGCATTGGAATGGACAGACAGATAGATATATGTATATTCGCGAACCTAATAGATTTGTATGAGTCATACACCCGCTGTTGGTGATCTCATGCTATAAAAAGAAGTGTTGTTTTAATCGTTAACAACATCACTTTTTAAATAGCTTCCTTCTTTGTAAGGTCAGTTTATAATGGATTTAATGATTAGATATATTAATTAATATAATAATATATATAACATAATAATATATATTGCTATATTAGTAATAATTATTACTGAGTATAAATTTAATTATTAATATTACAAAATCCAAAACTAAAATAATTGAAAATTAAAATTAACTGAAACTTAATATTTCAATAAATATTGTAGATATAACATGACATTTAATTAGCAGTAAGCCCTAAGAGGGTATACCATTATTATTACTGTACGTAGGCAGTGTATAGTACTTGACATCTTGTCATAAGTTATAAGAAGAAGTTAATCACCTTCTTATCTTATTTCTCTATTAGTAATATATTATGAAGGTATTATTATCCAACTATCACAATTTCCAATGTGATAAAAATGTCAGCCATTTTTTTTCTGAAACTATTTCTTTATTTTAAAAAAATATATGTAATAATAGACATAAAAATACTTTTCGAATCTAATAAAATATTTATTTTTATATCATATTCTTTTCGGTATTTATATACAATTGTTTAAATAACTTTACATCAGATATGTATTAGAAGAAAAAAATAAATTATGTTCCAATTTTATGTAATTTTATTATTCC
Organism: Heliconius cydno galanthus; assembly: GCA_036379175.1. NCBI lineage: Eukaryota > Metazoa > Arthropoda > Insecta > Lepidoptera > Nymphalidae > Heliconius > Heliconius cydno. The sequence continues at coordinate 214,974 of JAKRZM010000235.1, forward strand.
ACTTTTAAACATTTAGTTTCATACATTTTCTAATTAAAAAAAATAATGAACCAAGATTTGCTTATAAACCTGCAACCCTAGTATACCGACTACATAAACAAATTCTACAATATTTGGATTATGAAACAATAACTTCATCACAAACCGTGACAGTGATGAATTAGTGTTTCGTTGTAGCACGTGGGCCGTCACTATAGTGTTCGTTATACCGCGAGGATCGTAAATGCATTAGTAAATGGCGTGGGCGGAGGATGATTGGATGTAATTTTACTTTTAGACGAGGTGAACAACCCGCTCTCTGTTCTCACTAACTAAATGCTAATGATCACATCTGATCTGGTCTGATACATTGCGATATTTATGAAGCTGTGACCTTTTAATATATAGAACTGATTCCTTTAATCATGGTTGATATTAACTTTGTCTTTGCACAAAGTAGATATAATGGTAAACGCGACAGGTTTTGGGTTCCCATTCCAGGAAATTATATATTAAATTTTTTTTTCTTCGCTCTGGTGTTCCACTCAACACGCAATTCCTTGAGAATCTGGAGAAACTGTAGAATAGAGTGTCTGAGCACTAGGTTCCCTCTGCATACCCTATAGAAAGGAAAAGATACGAACTTATCAGTTATACCAACATACTGTTTAAGCTAAATAAATATTGATATAATGAATGGCTTGCGTTTCAAGTATTTACTGCGGCGCGATAGTTAAATGCAAATACATTATCACTCTCCATTAATATAATTACAGTCTTTAAGACGCAAGTCTAGCATCTAGATTAGCTTGTTACTTTCTCGTTTTATTCTCATGCAAAAGAACATTCTAATGTATTATTTAAATTATAATTATATAGTTTTATTTAAATGCATTTCTCACATTTTTTAAAGTAGGTATAATAACAAAAATGAAATTATTAAAGAAAAATAAATATATTGCAAAATTAAGACCGCACAGTTTCGTTCAAAACAGCTAACAAATTGTATTGTTTGGTTAATTCAAGGTTGGAACTGGCTCTCAAGTATTGTTTATTACATTGTTACATAAAGAATAATTATAATAAATTATATATCTTAAATTCTTTGCTCATTTGTGCGAAGCAATAGTCTACGAGATATACAGAATTTTGTAAGCAAATTGTAGGTTCCCTTCAAATTTATTTGAAGGTCTTGGAGTTGCGTTAGTCATATCTCTGGAGTAATTTAATAGCTGTATGACTCGGTCTTAGCACATCATCTAGCCAATTTAAAGATGCGTGATCTTTTATACATGATGCTATCATTAATATTTAGATATTTAGATTTAGAATTCTGAAGACTGTAAAGTTTCTTTAAATTCTATAGTGATTACAGTATTCTTGTTTTCTTTTTTTTTCTGCACATGTAACTCAGTGCAGAAATTACAGAGGTTGTGTAACACCTGATTTGGTTAGATCATCACATTTCGTAAATGCATCATTCATTATCACTGTCAATTTCTTGTCCATCATTTCTGTAAATACACGATAATATAATTTTACTTCTGACAAATGATCCATCAACTTTCATTATCGCTATACAAAATATATGTATGTGAAACCGATAATGCTTTTTATTCAATATTATATCAGCTTCAAGCTGTATCCCGCATATAGCAGGGTAGGCAGAGGGAACCTAGAGTTAAGACACCCCGTTTTCCATTTCCCCCCCTAACTCTGGAGGCATTGCTTTTGAAATTAAAAATAAATATACAAATCTCAAAACATTCCCAACTTAATTATTGTAAATAGAAGCACTTTTAAAATAAACTCTATAGTAAATTTACTTCAAACCAACAGTGAAAACATAATTTCCAAGCACTCTCCGAACAAAGCAGTACTGTTCGGTACTTTGTATTTACGATCGAATATAACGTATTGTTTGACTAACGAATACCGATGCACCTGGCTTTATGCGAGTTTACATAGTAATTGTAGAGTAGTTTTAGACGTTCGTTTCATTTCTTGTACGGCGAGGAGTTGTGCCAGCGTAACTGAACCACCATTGGACACGGAAATGGGCGTAGGGTTCAAGAACAATGGTGCTTTGGTGGAGGTGCTTGAACTCGATAGTTGAGGGGGAAGTAATGAAATTACCAGGTTCAATTGTAGCATTTGTAGCACACTCTTTATTTATAATGTTTGCTTTATTATACAAGTCAAGTTCAATGTTTATAAAATTTTAATTTTCAATTTTTTGTTTTGCAGGTAAATTTAATGTTTATGTATAAAAGTTTCAAGAGTATTTTCGACTAAATAATAATATTAATGTGGTAATATATCGTTATCATTATATCATTGACTTAGAAATATTTTAGTATTTAAATTTAGTATATTTTGCTTTTATAGTCTTAATAATCCGTAAATGTAATTATAGTAATATTGTAATCGATTTAATCAATGTTTGCATTGAATGAAAATGTTAAGTACTGTGCAGCTGCACTCATTGAGACGTGTCAAAATTAATATAATCTATAGGGGGGTGGTGTTATTTTACTCCTAATTTAACTTCAGGGCTCCTTTTTTATTGATATTCCTTTATAATTTAAATAATTATATTTAGATTTTAAAGATACTTATGATTAATAAAAGTTACTTTAGTTTGGCTGTTAATAATTTAAACTTAGCATCGTATATATCAAAGTTAAATATGATTTTCACTTTCATATTTCTCCATGACATTTGGCAATTTAACATGGCATTTATTTTTCAATTGTTCCTCCTAATTTACAGCTTGTGGTGGTATATCGATATCGATCTTAGATTTCCGATACATTATATCACCATGATCGATAATTTCACGCCTGTATTCTGTCACGGTTCTCTTCGGATTATTGTGATCGGCACTTACGTCAACATTACCTTCAAATTGTTCNCTTTTTGTTTGGTAATAATATTTGAAAAATCACTTGTTTTACTTCCAATTTGGCTTTAGGGCTCCCTCCTTTTTAATTAGTATTCTTTCATAATTTTAAACCATATAATTAATCATGATTATCTTTAAAATCTAAATATTATATATATATTTATCGTATAGTATCTTTAAAATCTAAATATTATATATATATTTGGATTTTAAAGATACTTATGATTAATTAAAGTTTCTTTAGTTTGGTTATTACTAATTTAAATTTAGCACGGTATATATATCAAAGTCAAATATGATTTTTACTTTCATATTTCTCCATGACATTTGGCAATTTAACATGGCATTTATTTTTCAATTGTTCCTCCTAATTTACAGCTTGTGGTGGTATATCGATATCGATCTTAGATTTCCAATACATTATATCACCATGATCGATAATTTCACGCCTGTATTCTGTCACGGTTCTCTTCGGATTGTTGTGATCGGCACTTACCTCAACTCAACTCAACATTACCTTCAAATTGTTCACTAATGTTCAATTCCATTTTAGTAATTCGCTAAGCTATCAGTTTTGTAATAGTTTCGCTTACATTCGATTATTATACCGTTTAAATGTACGGCAGACAGTGGGAACTAGAAGAATTTAGTTATATATATTTTTTAAAATTTTAACTCGCTTTTATATCATTTATCAATATTATGTAGGAAAGTCTTTTTTACTAACTTAAGGAACTTAACGTCACGAACACTTGAAAATATGTACTTTTAAGTGTTGTTTTTTTTTGCTTACTTCATTTTACAATACATTTTTAGACGTGAACATTGGTTAGGGTAGATTCTAGGTACTGTTAGAACGTGTTCAGAACTTCCTACTGTATACAATGAAACGTCTCATGAGAGATATTATAATTAATATTAAGAATATAAGTAACATTACCGTGATGCAGCTGGGATGTGCTTGACCTTGACGATGGTAATTCCAAAAGTGGAGACTGTCTTTTGGATAATACAGGAGATACTGGCAGGATGTTAATTCAAGGCTATTAGTAATTTTAGGCTGATCAGAATCACCAACTTGCATAGTTTGTGTAAAGTAAAGAAATATTAAAAATAGAATAAAACTTTTTTACATATTTTGTCCGAATATTTTTAAATATACCACATAGGAAAAATGTAGAATTATGTGTAATATGTACCTAAAAATATTATTCGTTCACAAAGGACTGCACTGCCTTGCCTCCAGATTTTATGTCACTCACTACTTAAGATGAAATGAACTTTAAGAATCTTATCTTAAGCTATCTTTTTGCTAAAATTACTAGCACTTATTGCTGCACATTGTTATATTTACAAAAAGCAAGAAACCTGTTCTCTCAGCTCTTTGTGTCATGTGACGTCACTTCCAATGGTTCCACTCTTTACAGCATAGATGGCGTTACGGTACGTCTGAATCGCGCTATCGTTTCGTTCTTTTGAGAACGTAAATAATTTTGTTTTGTATATTTGAGTTAACTTTGCGCAGAGGCAATATCGTAACCAATGAGGTTAATCCGAGGTGCGATTATTGCTAGTTGAAAACTTTACCAATACCCCGCCTTGTGGTCGTGAAATACCGACCGCTATGGCAATTTTTGAACGGCTGTAATGGCCTAATAATACTTAATCATTCATTAGTTTAAAAATCTAAAACTGCCCATCATTCTTTCGATTCTTTTTAGTTTCGTGGACATGGACAGGTTTTCGTCACCAAGAATAATCGAAGAGAATTATTTTGTCAAGATGAATCTAACGAGCCCGAATTCTATGGTCACTAAGAGGTCCCTGACTCTCTGCTCTCTGGGTTTTGTCCTCCATTTTGCATCATCATACAAGCTATGTATAATGGTACTATTATATTTTATTGTCACTTTATCTATATAATTGTCAACTGCCAAGTTTCATGATGATGAAGAATTAGAAGTCGGTGGAATTAGTCTTCTTCAATTTTATTCCGTAGCTACAGATTGACGGTTGGTAATACACAGCGTGTTTATACAAAATTAAATGTACACATTTTTTAAGGATCTCCTGCATTCTCCATTAACTTAATTATTTATATTTTTTAAATTTAAATGAAAATAAAACATTTAAAAATTTATTTATTGTTTTCTATGGAATATAAATATCACAACAACTTAACTATTAATTTTCTTAATGCCGTAGTATATTACTTCTAATGTCTTGTTATATCTTCTATCGCTGTATCAGAGGTAATTACACAATTAATTGTATCACTATGTCACCATATTTCTTTCGTTTCAAATAGTCCACTTAATTACACGGCCAAGAAGCCGTCCCCGTGTCGTTATAGTAAATCTGTGCTAATACGACCCAATTGCTCTTAAACTTGTACGGTAAGCATCACAAGTGGCGCCGCCTCTATCGAATTATAACCCTTATTTATTCTTATAATAGAGTCGTAATCAGGATGTTATGGTAACGTACGGCGCGGTGCTCGTGGGGCTGTGGGAAACAGAAATGAGGGTTTGACGGATTTATATAGCTATTGCGGTTGTCTCTTAACCTACACGTCGAACATTGAATAACTGTTCATCACGTGCCTTCGTGATTGACTTGTATGTGAGGATTAGATATTATTGCTATTTTAGGATGTTAGTTTGATATAATAATTAAGGAATATTAGAAAAACTAGGGATTTTATTCATATATTCTTTGAAATATTGTCTTGTCTTGAATAGTATGTTCACATTTAAATTTGAGTTATATAAATAAATAAGTCTTGTAACGCAAGTAGCGTTTAAACATATAATGCTTGAACACACTTATTCAATCCCTAAATGAGACATTTACTGCGCCTTCCAACCGTACATGGTAAAGGCAGGCATGGGTCGGTCATGATACAAAACCCGTACGTGAACATCTGTCAAGATTGCACTGAAAAGTGATCTTGCAAGACGAATGTGGCAATACTAGATGTTATATTGGTGTCAATCCCGATCGAATGAGGAACCAGAAACATTCAAGAAAATAGGGAATTTAATATCTTAACACTGGGTTCCCTCCCTCTCCCATACCTGTTGTGTACGGGATACAGCGTGAAGCTACAAACAAAATTAGATATTAATAGACTACAAAATCTTTCATCGCTTTTTCTATCGGATGTAATATCCGTTGCGAGGTACCAACAAAGAAAAATTTGTTTAATAAACACGGTGACGACGCTCGTGATCGATTCATCGACAGATTGATTTCTTCGCATACCAAATGTGTAAATACATATATATATATACGACGTTTCTAGGTCGTATGACATCTGCTTTGTCACGGATTCCGTGCATTCTACTTCTAGTATATAGAAGTGTAGTGTTTGTATTGCTTGAAGTGTTTCTGAATGTGGCAATAGTGTTTGTGATTCAAACAGGTAAACTTTTTTAAGTGATGTGTAGATGTCATGTACTTTTACCAACTTTCATAAAAAAAAATAGTCATTTTAGGACTTTTGCCAATGACAAAAATGATGATATCGATGTGTAAATTTAATTACTGGATTCTTAAAATTACGTCATATTTTTAATTCATCAATAAATTGTTACATTTGTTTAGAAATTAGGCTTCTGAGTTTATAGCATAAGAAAAACTATACACACTGTCTAACGAACTGGAAGCTAGTCGAAAAACGAAATAATTGAAACGACCTTGACAATATTTAATAACAGTGATCTCATAGGATATCTCAACATTCGTTTCCAACAATGGATACCCCAAAAAAACTTCACAAAACACCAGAACATTAAAACATTTTGAGTTTATTATGAATTATGTTTGTATCGTGAAATAGATTTATTGCAGTCCGCATACCGTGTCGGATTAGCAGTAAATTGATAAGTTCCGATGCCACAGTGCAGGTAAAGTTACTGGGAAAACGTATGAACGCGGGTAGTTGCTAACCCCCCTCCCTCCTTTTGTGGTGTCTGGTGGTGGTGACATAACCTATATTGTAACGGTAGTTTATCTTTGATCTGGACGAATTGCATTGTAAACGTGAAACGGTTTGCACTTTGGAATCGTTTTCTTTTTTGGTATTTATTTTTGATCCTCTGTGAACTACGCAGAAATTTAACATTAAGCTAAATTACAAGTAGTGTGAATTTTCTTTAGCAACAGCCATACATTAATTACATTCACAGAGACAAAGAGCAGCGCTAAGCTCCACCTTTGGAAAATGGAGAACAGAAGTGTCATAATAGGAACGGAGTCTATTGACACTAGGTGTTCAGGTGCCCTTTGCCTACCCTGATGTGCCTATGTGTTACAGCGTCACGTTAAAAAATAATAATTAGATCATAGATATATATACATACTCTACATTTTTGTACGTCGCTTGAGGCAGCATACGAGTAAATACTGCAATTTAAAAACCACCGAAGCAGACTCGGTAGCCTTGGTTGTTCCAATAACCAAGTATTCTAAATAACTTTAACCGACGCGACGCGAGCAGGCTCATTTTTTATTTGGCTTCCTCAATTTGTAACAAAGAAAAGATTAACAAACCTTTGCAAATTGTACGTTCCTTTTATGTTTGCGTTTGTGAATTTATAATGGACTGGATTTTTTCATATCAGATTCTTTAATAAAAAAAACAGTTTCACGCTGTATCCCGCACACAGCAGGGTAGGTTGAGGGAACCTCATGTTAAGTACGCCATTCCCCATTTTCTGCCGAATTCTGGAGGCATTGCGTGTTGAGTGGCAGAACTCAACGTCGCGTTTCGCCTGAACACCAGAGCGAAGAAATGGAAATATAAACGTAAATAAATATTTTACTTCCTCGAGTGGGGATCGAACCCACAACCGTCGCGTTACAGTCACACCACGATGTGCTCAAAAATGTTCCATTTTAACAATAGTGATTCATTAACATCATTACAACTGAATAAAAACTAATAAATGATTTGGTATATAGGAAGAGCTNTCTATATTTGATAATTGATTCTACTGCATATTAGCTACCACGTTTTCGTTCTTGAGCGAAGGTATAACGCAGCGTTGAGTTCCATCACGGAACACGCAATGCCTCCAGAATTTGGCGGAAAATGGAGAACGGAGTATCTTGACACTGGGTTCCCTCTTCCATACCTGCTGTGTACGGGATACAGCGTGCATAGATATTAATAGACTACAAAATCTGTCATCGCTTCCACTATCGGATGTAATATCCGTTGCGAGGTACCAACAAAGAAAAAAATGTTTAATAAACACGATGACGACGCTCGTGATCGATTCATCGACAGATTGATTTCTTCGCATACCAAATGTGTAAATACATATATGACGTTTCTAGTTCCTATGACATCTGCTTTGTCACGGATTCCGTGCATTCTACTTCTAGTGTATAGAAGTGTAGTGTTTGTATTGCTTGAAGTGTTTCTGAATGTGGCAATAGTGCTTGTGATTCAAACAGGTAAAGTTTTTAAGTGATGTGTAGATGTCATGTACTTTTACCAACTTTCATAAAAAAAAATAGTCATTTTAGGACTTTTCCCAACGACAAAAATGACAAACTGGCTGGCTATATATAAATAATTGGTCGTTATGATAAATATCGATGTGTAATTTAATTATTGGATTCTTAAAATTACGTCATATTTTTGTTTAGGAATTAGGCTTCTGAGTTTATAGCATAAGAAAAACTATACACACTGTCTAACGAACTGGAAGCTAGTCTAAAAATGAAATAATTGAAGCGACCTTGACAATATTTAATAATAGTGATCTCATAGGATATCTCATCATACGTTTCCAACAATGGATACCCCAAAAAAACTTAACAAAACACCAGAACATTAAAACATTTTGAGTTTATTATGAATTATGTTTGTATCGTGAAATAGATTTATTGCAGTCCGCATACCGTGTCGGATTAGCAGTAAATTGATAAGTTCCGATGCCACACTGCAGGTAAAGTTACTGGGAAAACGTATGAACGCGGGTAGTTGCACCGTCTCCCCCTCCTTCCCCCCCTTTTGTGTTGACTGGTGGTGGTGACATAACCTATATTGTAACGGTAGTTTATCTCTGACCTGGACACATTGCTTTGTAAACCTGAAATGGTTTGCGCATTGGAATGGTGTTATTTATTTTTGATCCTCTATGAACCTCGCAGAAATATATTATTGAGCTAAATTACAAGTAATGTAATTTTCTTTAGCAACAGCCGTTTATATATTAATTACATTCACAATCACAGAGACAAAGCGTGGCGTTAAGCTCCACCTTTTGCGGAATATGTAGAATAGAAGTGTCATAATGGGAACGGAGTCTTGACACTAGGTTTCCAGGTGCCCTTTGCCTACCCTGATCTGCCTATGTGTTACAGTGTGACGCTAAAAATAATAATTAGATCAAGGATATATATACATACTCTACATTTTTCTACGTCGCTTGAGGCAGCATACGAGTAAATACTGCAATTTAAAAACCACCGAAGCAGACTCGGTAGCCTTGGTTGTTCCAATTACCAAGTATTCTAAATAACTTCAACCGACGCGACGCGAGCAGGCTCATTTTTTATTTGGCTTCCTCAATTTGTAACAAAGAAAAGATTAACAAACCTTTGCAAATTGTACGTTCCTTTTATGTTTGCGTTTGTGAATTTATAATGGACTGGATTTTTTCATATCAGATTCTTTAATAAAAAAAACAGTTTCACGCTGTATCCCGCACACAGCAGGGTAGGTTGAGGGAACCTCATGTTAAGTACGCCATTCCCCATTTTCTGCCGAATTCTGGAGGCATTGCGTGTTGAGTGGCAGAACTCAACGTCGCGTTTCGCCTGAACACCAGAGCGAAGAAATGGAAATATAAACGTAAATAAATATTTTACTTCCTCGAGTGGGGATCGAACCCACAACCGTCGCGTTACAGTCACACCACGATGTGCTCAAAAATGTTCCATTTTAACAATAGTGATTCATTAACATCATTACAACTGAATAAAAACTAATAAATGATTTGGTATATAGGAAGAGCTTTAGTAGTGCGTCTATCACGCAGCAGTTGATAAATCGGTTTGCCCATACAAGTACACGAGTACGGCGTCTCCCTAAAAAGAGTTGCAAGTTTTTATCGACCAGCTCATTAGGTTTGTTGTCGCTCAACTGTGCCTGGTGCGCTTATGGGAATCGCAATCACCACCACAACCACTCACGTTTCACGTTTAGTTTGGGCCTTCTTCAATATATTATGTTCTTTTTTTGCTGCTGTTATAATAAAAATTAATTGTATAATTTGAGGAATGTCCTGGCACAGAGTCATCAAATGTGAGTGCAAAATCGTCTGGTTGTGGGTTCGATCCCCACCCGAGGATATTTATTTCAATTTCTTCGCTCTGGTGTCGAGGTAAAGAGTGACGTTAAGTTCCGCCACTCAGCACTCAATGCCTTCAGAATTCGGCGGAAAGTGGGGAACAAAATATCTTAACACTAGGTTCCCTCTGCCTACCCTGCTGTGTGCGGGATTCAGCGTGAAGCTGATTTTATTTAATTGTATATTTAATGCTCTATCTCGATCAACTATCTCCATAATGTGACTCGGTAGTGAAATTTAAATTGACATTTATTTATATATATGTAAATTGATTACTTTTTAGTCTAGTTCTTATTTATTTATATCCGAATAATAAATCTTAATAGTTAAACTTGTACACATTAATAATAACTTGTATTTAATATAGTATTCGACCTTATCTTTGTGAACCGGTTCTTAATGTAGTAGTTAGTGTGTCATTTTTTGCTATGATTTCTTTTGATGCAGTCAGCAAAAGGTGAACTATTTTCTTTGTTTAATGTAAATTTAGTTCCAATCTCGCTTTTAATTAGAAAATACAGCTCATGACCACGACCACTCCGACAGGAGCGTACGACTAAGAAGAAGAAGAAGTTCCAACCTCTACAAAATCTACAAGTTTTAGTAATTACAAACATTACCCATCGAACAATGTTTAACATTTACAGAAAGATTGTTTTCTGGTCATTCGTCTATTCTCGTCGCCTATTCGGCTAATTCCGGCGTTTGCGGACGATGACTTCCACGGCGTTCGCTTGGCTCAGGACCTTGATGCCATATTGACATCTGATTTGCAACTTTATATATCTTTTTTAAAATTGAAACTCAGGGAAAGTCGAAAATTATAACATTATTTTCGTGGGAAGATCATATAAGTGAGATTAATATCTAACAATTGTGAATCTAAAGTAAAGATAGTTATCAAAATAATTTACATGGACATTTGGATCAGCTGGTGATTTGAGAAAGACGCAATTACGCCTTAGAGTGGCGATATTATTTAGTTCTAAAATATAATAGAAAGTACGTGCGTGACAGTTGCTATAAAATTAACACATGTGCAATAATTATACGACCGAAATTTTGTAGACTGAGTTGTTATAATATACTTTTCCTTAATTACAAAAGTTTCACATACTTTTTTTTTATTATAGTATAATTATCCGTTGTAATGTATGTAGATTACGCATATCCGCTTTTCATACTGTTTCTAGGGCAAGCTTCTTTTTTGATGGTAGCTTTTTAAAAGAATATATTTTATTAATATTTAAATAGGGTAGATCAACTTTCTATCCTAGTTTACAATTATTAAGTGTATCATCATTTTAGAAGTTGCCGATTATTAGGAATTACCTTTGTATGAAATCCTGTACTTGTCAATTGAATTATAGTAATTATTTGAATCTAAAAAGTGCATTAAAGTGCGTAAACACACAAGTCTAAAAAGTGAAATTACTTTATTTTTAAATTAATTATAGTTAAAAGTTATTAAAGATTTTGTCAAATTTTAAACTTTTCTCTCTAGGTATATACATTATATTTTACTTTTTGTTAGAAGTATGCACTGAAACGAAGATTAAGAAAAAGGTAACTGTAAAAATTCCGTACAATAAAATCGTGACTTACATTAGGAGTCTTATTAGTAGCTGCAAGCTTGCATAACCTTGATATACTTGCCCTGGAAAACTTATAACCTCTGGGTCATACGAATGAGTTTTATTTTCTAAGGAATAAAGGCGAAAATACATATAAATAGCTATTTAATTCAGAGTTAACTGCTTATTGTACGTCGAATTATCAACAAGGAAAGCGTTGAAAATATTTGGAGCGCGTTAGACGAAGCACGATCGATCGATTTGTATGCCTTTTCTAAACTTGCTGTCATTTTTTTGTTTATATCTAACTTTAATTATATATTATTAGTATTTTTTCGATGTATTTTTACAACAAACTTGATTAATTATGTTATTTTTTTTTAAATATCATTATTCCTTAATCTTTTGTTATCAAAAATATATTATTTATTGCTCAGCGAATTTGTATTGCGTCGTTTCTTATAATCTAGTTAGTAAATAGGTATGATATAAATGTGTTAGTAAATAACATTTATTTGATTATAAACAAATAATCTTATCAAATTTGCAATTTTTTTAATGATAACATTAAATGTTAATAACTTTACATAGTCGTTTTAAAAAATTGTTTAGATAGTATTGGATTTCATCATTAATGTGAGCAAAACGATTGGTTTCTACGAAACGATGTCATTTAATATGAAAATGACCATTTACTCTCTCAGGTACAGTAATAACTGTTAGCACATGATTATGTAATATATTATCATGATCATCAACAAATTTATCCACACTTCAAAGCTCATCAACGACTATTACCTTTCAGTTTATACGTATAAAAAATAGTTTAGTAAGTAGGTGCTTATTTGATATTAAGTATGCTCTACATTCATATTTTTTTACATTTGTTGGACAGAATATCGTTTTTTGGCTTTACGCTTTACATAGCAGGATAAGTGGAAAGAAAATCTAGTCTTGAGGAATCTTTGGTCCCGTTAAGACACTTTCGTTCTCCACTTTTCGTTGAATTCTGGAGGCGCGGCTATGTCTCGTTATAAAAACGCTGAAATGGAAATATTTAATTTCGTCGTCGAGTGGGTATCGATCTCACAACCTGTCGTGTTTCCAATCGAAGTTCTATTAAATCAGCTTTGGTCAGATAAATTAATAATTGATATATCACAATAGGTCATGAGTGTTCCTAAATATAAATTAACCTGTAATTTACAATTTCTTAACTAAAATAGTATATGAATTTATATTGACTAAAATTCGTTTCCGCGGCGTGGTCCCTGCAGCTCCACGGCCACAAATTGGCATATCACGAAATGAATCTCTATTCAAATGCCTTAACGACGACGTTAACTCGCTAACGGCACGCAGCCTTGACTTCGCACCTATTGATATTTAAACATACATATCTACATATAAAATATACTGCATCGTGTGTGGCAGTAAATGTTTGTGTTTCTCAGCAAAAGTGTTCGTGTATTGATGCTAATTATCTAATCATGTGAATTTAGTTTTATATTTACTAAATATATTATTGCATTGCTTACATTTTATCATGTCATTATTATTTCATAATCCCTTACCCAAAGCGTAAAAAGGGACCTTATTATTAAAAGTCCGATGTCCGTCCGACTGTCACCAGGGTGTATCTCATGAACTATGGTAGTTAGACGGTTGAAATTTTCACAAACAATGTCTTATGCATTGGGATTAGGTTAAAAGTAGTTTATTCATCAGTTAAATCTATTTCAAGGTATTTCGAGCTAAAATTTTGACGTAATTATTCGACGCATTCCATCGATTTCTGACAATTTCTCTTTATACTTGAAATGTCTGCTCTACTATGATAGTAAATAAACCATCACATTGTACACAGTGCTTGTGACACGGACAGGTCTACGACGCTCTTTCCGATTGAGAGTGATACGAATAATATTTTTCGTGTGTCTTTCTTCTGTCTTCTTGTCTGAAAAGGCTATTGTAGATTTGAATTGGATATTGGAAGGAAGATATCGTTTCTGAGGGAAGTCTTTCACTAGAGGTTCATCGCATCTTTATAAGTTACATCGCTGGGTAATGTTGTATTAGAAAACCAAATAAGACCGTAAAGTAAAATAATATTTCGACTTAAGATTTTACCCAATAGTCATAATATTACAAACTGGACCAAATCTAAAAAAAAATCGCTCAAAACATATTTGTAAATGTTAAAATCTATAATTATTTTGGAAATACTTCAACTAATACTGAATCTACGTTTATTGAAGGTCAAAGCTTGTAGAGAAATAAAATGTTGATTTAAATACTTCACTCAAGCGTCATAATCACAAAACAATAGTTAACTTTCACCACGACGTCTAACAATTACACCAATTGGATACATTATCTGGCCTCAGCCACAATATAAACCATCATTATATTAATAACTGGGTCTTTTCTCAATACCACTAAGGATTTTAATTTACTTGCGTAACTTTAGAGTTTTCATCGCCATGCGTCCGAATACCTGTGTAAGAGCAAAACTTGCATACAAAAAAAAGGTTGGGTCAATAAACCATCAAGTCTATTTCGTCGTCTTGTATTATTATTGAGAGGCAACAAGGGCTAGTGATAAGAACATGTTATGTAACATCCGAAATTGATGACGAAATCATGATTACAGTGACGTTGGATAAAGAAATGCATTGCCATTGCCCCCAACAATAGGCGGTGAGATGAGCATGATGCTATCAAACCTTAAATCGATTCCAGCAGACATATAAAAAATTAAGCTTGTAATATCTCTTGGAAATTAGAGTAGAAATTGCTTTTACAGTACTTAAATTAACTAGATAGTATAGGAAAAAATTAATTCGTATTTTTTTTCTTTATAATTTAGTTTTTTTTTTTATCTTAAATCTGTAAATATAAAAAGAACAATCCTTTGTAATAAATAAGTGACGCAACTGGACTCAGAACGCTAAGCATTTTACATCCTTTCATATTGTTATCGCCAACTCGTTAAAGTTTTATTACAACTTATGTGATTAGAAAATATTTTCTATTAATAGTATTTTGATAAAGTTTATTGATTGACCTACTTTACACTTAAATTACATAATTCTTTTAAAAGCCTTTGAAAGATGTTAAAAACAATTCACTGGACATTTAAACAATTGGTCATCATGTTCATAATATTCCAGATTTTTATCTCTATTGTTTCGTCTTCCATCTTCACAATAAACCGCTTTTGCTCGTTTCCGCAAACTTTCGCTTACATCCAGTTCGTCTTTTTATATTTTTGTTTACTCTTAGGTACCTATTACGTACGATCGCGTAATAACAAACGAATAGGTAACCCACAACCTATGTTCTTGACTTGTTCGCCTCCACCGCTTCCGAGACGTTACTTTCGATTGGTTCAATCGAGCGTTTTCTCAAACGTAATCGAAATCGAAATGGCCGCGAACGATCTCGATAAATATAATTTCGAGAGCAATCGATGCGTTTATCTGTATTGATGGTAATTTGTGTAAATGCATAGCGGTTGTGTAGATTGGAATCTGTGTTACGGTCCATCTCATTACTGAAACGAGTTACATGGTAAATGTCAGAATTTATTATAATCTACTTACGAATAACCTTTTTCATTAGATAACCCATTGTTTTACTCGTATTTTTGTTTAGTGTTATTTCAACGCTTATGTAAGTCAAGTAACGAAAAAAAGCCTTTTGTCTCGTTTTGTCGAGATATAAATGGTTTATATTTTATAAAAATATGTATCCTTGTTAAATTTCAAATTTCATCGGCAGGTATTGCAAAAGGACGTGGAATGCCACGGCCGGATCGTGAGCTCCGTGGTGCGTTTGTGCGGCGGCGGTGACGTCGCTCGTGCTCTGGAACGACGCTGGCATCACTTGTACCTGCGGGCCATTGAGTGGCAGTGCCATCTGGAAGCCTGTCTCGCCAAGACTGATAACAAGGTTAGCCTTATCTTCAACTTGTNATAGCGGTTGTGTAGATTGGAATCTGTGTTACGGTCCATCTCATTACTGAAACGAGTTACATGGTAAATGTCGGTACGAATAACCTCTTTCATTAGATAATCCATTGTTTTACTCATATTTTTGTTGAGTTTTATTTCAACGCTTATGTAAGTCAAGTAACGAAAAAAAATCTTTTGTCTCGCAGTTAAGATATAAATGTTTTTTTTTCTCCATTATATTTTATAAAAATATATATCCTTGTTAAATTACAAATTTCATCGGCAGGTATTGCAAAAGGACGTGGAATGCCACGGCCGGATCGTGAGCTCCGTGGTGCGTTTGTGCGGCGGCGGTGACGTCGCTCGTGCTCTGGAACGACGCTGGCATCACTTGTACCTGCGGGCCATTGAGTGGCAGTGCCATCTGGAAGCCTGTCTCGCCAAGACCGATAACAAGGTTAGCCTTATCTTTTACTTGTGTTTGATTAATTATATAATAAATATCCTTTCCAATTAATTCTGAGAAGTGAGATATTAATTTATTTGATTAGTATGAAAAATATAATGACACATCAATTTGAATCATCGAACGGATCTGAGGGTATTACGCAATTGTCGTTTATTGCATTTTTACTTTCGAGCGACCGCAATGAAGAAAGCGAGCTTGACAAAAAGAAACTAATTATTAGGGAATTACTCGACGTTTTACTGCCACTAAGAGACGTCAGATTCAATTGAAATGTTATTTGTGTTAGTTTATCTATTTCTATTACTTATTGTAGAGACTAGTCTAGACTTAAATAATTAACCATAAAATTATAGTATTTGTAATTTTGCAAGCTTAGGAGACTATTTCAGCTAAAATGCATTACTTATATAACTTATTTTCACTTCTAGTACAATACAATGTACCCCCACGTATGCTTACAATTGAAATGGTTGCGCATTTAGTGGGTTTCGCATGAAATATCACAATAGTGTGCAATCAGCCACACGCTGTGATATTTGCAGATAGGACCCCAGATTTGTATCAAAACAGTCTGTTTGCTAAAAGGGGTGGTGACTCGAAACATCACTGTACACTATCATTGAAGGGTTATGCGTCTATAAATAATTCTATAAGGGGATCTGTGCTCGCCTGGAAGCATTGACCTAATTCAATAAAGTTAACTTTAGAATAGTTTAGTAATAGTACAGCGACTTTACTTTGACATTTATATGATTTATAAACTATAGTATTCATATAGTGCGGCCGCCATAAATGACGTTTATTGCTCAATAAATTAATTTACGAAGCCCTCTATTATAATTTTCTAGTGTGCTTCTAGTATAAAATGTAAGCTGTTATGATGAATTATGTTTATCGTTATTATAATTTTTTTTAGCGTTTCCATTATTTAATGTTTTTTTTTCAGCTTAACAGTGTATCTCGCATCCATTAGGGTAGGCAGAGGGTTATAACACTCCATTCTCCACTTTTAGTCCCATTCATAACCTTCGCAATAAGTCACACGCTAGTATTTGAAGTATATTAATATGTCAATATAATATGTTTTCAGAACTGTGTGCCAGTAGAAGTAGCGAGTGACAGTGACGACGAGCCGGCTCTAAAACAGCCGAGGCTCAGCAGACGAGGGTCGCCGCGGAGACAGCGCACACCGGTCAATGCGAGGAACAGAGACAGTTCTGAAGACAGTCGGCAATCTGCCTCCGAGGTGAGAAAGTGTATTTGAGACATTATTTTCTCTTCAGCTTTACGCTGCATCCCACATTTAGTCGAGAAGGCTGAGGGAACCTAATGTTAAGATATTACGTTCCCCTCTTTCCGCCGTATTTTCGAGGCATTGTGGTTTGAGTGGCGAAACTCAACGCCGCGCTTTTGCCTTGGTAACAGAGCGGAGAAATGAATTAATAAATAATTACAGTTACACTTGTGCCCTGCCCCACGCCGACCTCTAATTAATATACTCGTATTGTAATGATAACGCATTGTCTCTAAACAAACATAAGATAAAATTTATTTATTACTAAACTGTACATGACTCATCGGACATATTACTTTTATCTGGCTAGGGAATCTAACCCTCGACCTCCAGAGGTCTATTCCTTACCAATCATACTTCATAACTTCAGGGTTGATAAAATCGACAGGCAGTTAGTTACTTCTCAAACAATTAACTCAAAATAATAGCTAACTTTCTGATCATTGTATTTTTATTACCTATCCGTCATTTAGCTTCCATTGTAATATATCATTTGTTAACGGCATTTTTATGGCTATATAAATTTGAAATACCGCTCTAAAATTGTGATTTCTTCGCTTTGGTGGCCGAGGCAAAGCGCAGCGTTGAATTGCGCCACTCAACAGGCAATGTCTCCAGGATTCGATGTAATTGGGGAACAGAATGTCTTAACACACTTACAGAGGGAACCTAGGTTCCCTCTGTCTACACTGCCGTGTGCAGAATACAGCCTGACCCTAAAAAAGTATAAGTCTTTAAAGTTGTATGTGAAAGGTTGAATAGAATATAGTTTAGTAAGCTAAGAATTAAACGAATAGTGACTATTAAATAGACCTCAATCAATTGATCTAACCAGAACAATGCCTATTCAGTATGAGAAGTGCACTGAACAAAGGTACTGGCGCACTTGAGACGTTGTTCATAATGTTTTATTTCATTCTAATGCAACAAACTTCTCTTTTATTGATTTAAAAAAAAAAACATCTGTATGAGGAGAAAAAAATATATAATAGAATATTTATTATTTGTATATGTCACATTAACAAGTTACTCTAATTAAATGTTATTAAGAAATTGAAGATTAATAGTAAATTTGGAAACCAATAATATTTAATTGTTAATGCATCTTGGCATTGTAAAAGTCCTTAATTTACAACAATACTGTATTCTTTTTTCTAATTTAATTTATTTTTTTTAATTGTATACTTAATTCTAATATAATAAAACTGAACAGTTGTTTATTTCAAGGCAGTTAATCTCTGCAATTTCGAGTCAGATTTATAAATTTCATTTACAATAGCCAAATAAGTATAAACCAGGTTGTACATAATTTATAAGCTATATAAGATATTTGTGAAATAATTTTAAACAAGTGAAGCGAATTGACTTTTTAATAATATAACATTCCCTCTACACTCATATTGCAGGAGGAACAAGAATATGCAGTGAGGTACACGTGGCGCGGTTTCGGCTCCGACTGCGAGTCGGAGTTGGTGAGAGATAGAGATAGAGACGCGATGGCGGACGCGCGCGTTCCCTCCGTCGAGAACATGGACAGTCGACAGACTGACCAGACTGTGCCTGGCGATCAGATAGATGGTGAGTTTCATTGGAAATAATAAGAATTTTTTTGATAAAGTATATAATTATAGTTAAAGACAAATATTGTAGCAGAACTTAGTCTTCAAATCTACATCTATATATATAAAATCGAAACGTCACTCACTCATCACGAAATCTCAGAAACTACACGTGCTAGGAATCTCAAATTTTGCATAGGAGTTATTTATAGGACGTAGGTGCTCGCTAAGACGAGAATTTGCAATATTCGACTTCTAAGGGGT
>JAKRZM010000235.1:235985-254745 GCA_036379175.1 Heliconius cydno galanthus
TACTATTATATAAAAAGGCGATTATTGCGGCAAATCATAGTACAACTATACAAATACGATATAAAGTCGAAAATTATTATCTAAAACAGAACCCAAATCTATTTATAATCATTATTCAATGTAATTACTTATTTATATAGGAAAAAACATTATTAATTTAGAAAAAACACTAATAATAACATTTAAAACTATAAGAGTGGTATGACGTCACTTTTGCCGAACGAAACAGTCTCAAACATGTCGTGACGAGTCCACGGCCGATGATGCGCTTTCGCGTCGTTGCGTTGTCGCGAACAATTATTATTGTTGATATAAAACATCGACTTCATCGACATTAGCCATATTGTGATTTGGCCAATTCAACGATCGGCCTACGATATTTACAAGCACTAACACATCACTAGAGTTTGTCCAGTAAATCGTGTCACAACAAAATCACAAAAAATTACACTAAAACCGAAATAATAGTGTTTAGGAGAGTTTCTTTCACTAATAAAGTAGCCAAAATAGTGTTGTGACACGAGTTGCCAGACAATCTCCACCACAGTCTGTAACTAACATTCACTAACCAGGTGCAACTACGCAAAAAGCGCAACAACACTAGCGCGCGGCCGTGGTCGGTGTCGTGCCTGTCCCAGCTCAACGCGGGCACGTCACTAGCCGCGCCCGCCGACAACACTATGCACAACATGTCGATATCGGAGTCAGCGCTCAACACGCTCGCTTCACCGCAAAGAGTCACGCCTGGCAACTCTAGTTCGAAGTTGCTCGGTAGTTCCACAACTGTACAGGTATTGTGTTGTTTTGAGGTGTTGGTTTTTTAGGTGCATGCTGTTATTTCGTATATAGCAGTGTGGGAACAAACTTCTTGCTCCATTCTTTAAGCACCGCCCTATCGATACATTGCATGTTGAGTGAGGAAACTTAATGCTTTACTTTGTCTTCTTAACAAAGCGAAAAAAAATAACATCAGATTGAACCCATAACCGTTGCGTTTACAGTCAAATGCTGATCTATATCATGACGTTTTTAATTAGGTTTATTTTTTGGAATATTTTTTAGACAACGTCAACATACCTCAGTTCAGTTAAAATGTCATTAGATATGTTACTAAATTGTTTTTGTTTGCTTGCTTTTTTACTAATTAAAATCACTCTGATCTGCATTACCGTACATTTATAGAGCGAGTGTTGGTTGGCGAAACACAACACCGCACATAGAAAACGCATAGATTTTTATTCTAACAAATTTTTGGATAATTGTGTTCGTATTAACCAATGTTACCATTTATTTACAAGACAAACTGACATTATGACATCAAAATTGTTTTATTTTAAGGTTTCTTACAATCGAGTTAAAAAAAATTGTGAATGAACAATCCTACAATATGTTATAGCTATTAATAAAATATATCTAATTATATACATCTTATAACAGGGTCACATATCAAGCACAAATACAATGACGGAAGCGTGCACGTCCTGCGTCGAAGCTAACGACAAACAGTGTTGGTTACGACGAAAACGGCTAAAGTTACGAAGAAACAACAACAACAGTATGAGAAGAGAGAGATTCGTCAAGTCATTGTCGTTCTGTGGGAGATTGAGTCCAGAAATTGAAGATAAAAATGAAAGGAGTGCTGCGAGCGATCCCGCTACTAGTAGGAAAAATAGGTAAGCACTTATATAGTATGGTTATGAAAATTATATGTAAATTAGAAATGCAAGTAATTCATATTTATTCTTCATATGGCAAGTTAGGGACAGGGAACAAGGGCAAAGAGAATCTTAAGACTTTTAGAGGTATTTTTAAATACAAAACTTCTACATTCCCTGCCTTCTACTTACCAGTAAGATATGGTTGCTAACTGTATGTTCGAGAGGTTCTATTTTAAACATTTAAATTAATTATAATAAAAAAACTTTATTATTGTCGATTTAATGACAATTATGATAAAATCTGTTATCAGGTTCGATACTACCTCCACATCTGGCAATGACAGTGACGAGGAACTTATCAAAAAACAGCTAGCCACGATCGCAAATCTACGTAGAAGCATTGAAAAAACACACATATCTAAAGACGATAGTGCCATTCCCGAACAAAATGAAGAAACAGTCACGCCCAGTTTCAAATTAGGTCCTGAAGGAGGATCTGTTAGGCCTAGATTGACTAAGAGTATGGAAAGAGAAAGAACCTTTTTGGCACTAAGTTTGGGTGATCCGAGCCAAATGTGGGATGTATGTGTAGATAGAGATTCAGACTTAGATAAGAGTGTGACCGCCGGTACTGAGGAACATAGCTCATTTTCTGAACAAGCGTGGGATTTTTATCAGGTATTTTTATATGAAATTAGTATTTTTTTTAGCAAAAACTGTTCCTTATATATCTAAGATTAAGTATACATTTTTTATATTGTATAACTAAAACTAGGCTTATTAAGTTTTATTAGTTCCTCAACTAAATAGTAACATACAAAAATATAACTGTAACAACCATTGTCAACAGGAAAAATACAATTCTGAACCATATTCAGAAGCACCTGACTCCGACGCCGCTCGTCGTCTACTGGAATTCGGTGACGATTACCGAGCGTTCCTCGACTCACAGTCCGATTGTTGCTCAAGTCTCTCTGCTCAACCCGAAAACGACTTGAGTCCCAGCGGAACCCGCCGAAGAAGACCTCCTTCAGACATATCGCGAGAAAGAAGCCTCCCAAGATACAAGAGACCGACAAAAACATCGCCAATCGAGACGCCCTCACGCAAACCCAAAAAGTCAATGTCTAGCGCCGAACGCAAAAAGACACTACTTGATAGCTTAGAACGATCCAGAAACAACACGAGCATAGAAAGCAATGACAGCGTCCGACGACGAAAACCATCGGAAGGCGAAAGAAAGAACAGCAAACGTTCACCGGAATTCGACCTCCTCAACATCCAAGCACTAAGCCGCAGACGTCACAGCTCAAACTTAACTAGCGACGAAATCAATAGTTCCCTAGAATACACCGAAGTCAACAACCGACCGGACATCTTGGACTCATTGAACCGTCGCCGCAAAGAAGACGGGGAAACGGAACTGCAAAAAGTGGCCTTATCAGAGCTACGTCGATCAACCGAAAGTACGGAGTCCAATTCCGAACGAGAGTCGTCACCGAAAGCGAGGAGCTGGGATTCGGACTCGGAGTCGGACGGCATCAGGTCGCTGATCCGGAGGTCCAGCACCCAGTTGGAGGCAGCGGAGGCCATGATGTCGGCGCAGTCGCCCGACCTGCTGCGGTCCTTCGACTACGTAAGGCACTTCGACCCTGACTATAGTAGCTACGACTCGCGCCCCAACTGCCTCAAGGCCCGCCTCTGCCTCGCCGTCACGGCCTTCTCCATATTAGTCATAGTTTACATACACATTCAATGACATTTAGCTTGGGCATGTCTCATTGTTATTATCATGTATGTAAGTATTCGTATAAGGTACGCTGCGATTGTCAGATTGAACCTCGATATTCAGATACGGTCGAACGCGATGACGTCGTCTCCCAGCGGTAGCTAAATAGAGGGGAAGTACCGCTTGTTCGTGTAATGATATACACGAATTAAGCAATCCTATTATATACCGTCCGATAGCGATTTTTTTTAACGGGCCAGTGCTCAATATTAGTACTAAAAATGTATAATAAGCCAAAAATTAAACTTTAGTCATTATTACTATCGAATATCGACTTAATCCACTGTATTAATGATATTTAAACGGGCTTATTTATACACTGCATTGTGATTGTTAATTTATAGTCAATATATACATTCCAGTTTATAAGTCAATGTAAAGTACGTACAAATAATACGCATTTGGAACTATTTATTAATTAATGGAATAACGTCTGACAAACGCAGTTTTTTATTATATTTCCTGATGATTGTCGTGACACCTGTCAGATTCCTATTATCTTTGACAGTTGACAGCTTACATAACTGCTAGAGTGTGCGTGTGTGTGTTGATACTGTTCATATGCCTGGCACGGTTTTACTTTTATTATAATAATATATTTTAATTTATACTGTCGAATTTCAAAGTGAAATCGTGCCAATATTTAAATAACATAGTTCCCGTTTTGATTGTTTTGTTTTTTTTTAGTTACTAACATTTGAATGTGTTTGTGTTGTGTTTTGTAGTTTACTAACTGCCTCATTCATTTTATTTTAATTTTTCCCCTTTTAATTTAATCCTCTCCTTTGTTGGTTGCTATTATTCGGTGCTAGAACAATCTAACTTTTAGGTATATTCAAAGTAATATATGTATTATTTATAAAAGTTAACGGTGCGGGTTCGGGCGGCTTATGTGTAACGGCGCTTTAGTCACGAGCACGACTGACATTTACACAACGAATTGACAGATGTCACAAATGACATTTGCATCACAGATTAAACAGGGCTTAGTTACTTAACTTATTTTATTTATATAATTTAAAGCAATCTTCACTATGATTTAGTATTATTTATATTGGTTGTGTATTACATAAAAGTCTCTCGTAGTGTTAGTGCAAATATGTGATTTGACTGAACTCCGCATTAACGTTTCGTTTATGAATGTATTACGTATGTTGACTAGGGTTAGGTTGTTAATTGATCTATTTACAAAATGTAAAAAAAATATAGTGATCTTTGTATAAATGTTTACAAGAATAAATGTTACAATTTGCAAATCAAAATGGAGTTTCAGTCAATTAACACCCATCTCTATCAACATTAAGTTGTGACTACGTAGGTGTACGAATATTCTCTTGAATATAATCTACTGAAGTGGTCTTACGCATTTGGGTTCTCTTTGAGCTTTTCTAAACTATTTGGCCTTGAAATTTTCATACGCTTTGGCAATATTAATATTTGAATGATAAAAAGCTACGCAAGTTTGTAACAATCTATACAAAATTACAGCATGTATGTTTTTAAATATAATGCATGTTTTTTTTAATGTTAATTGAGAAGCTATAAAGTGAAAAAAAAAAACAAATTCGAAATTTAAAATTATAAATAAATCGAAATTTTAACAGTCTGTGGTGATTCGAAATTTAAAATTCAAATTGTCGCTCGAACGTTTTTCCGTTAGCAAAATTGAATTTTTGTTCTACGCAGACGGAGGTGATATCGCGTTGCCGCGAAAACATACATCTATTGGAAGTGGCACTCATTGATGGATCTCTCTCTGTGGCATTGCAAAGGGACGTCAAAGGTTTGTTTATTTTTATTATTTTAATCTCAAAAATGCATATACGTACAATGTACATGCGCTCCTTTAGATATACTATTATATAGTTCTTCAACATATTGCCTGGCTTTGAAGCAGTGATACTTGGCTTAATGTATATTAGGCAAGAGTTATTTTATGTATTGTAGATTTATCGTGCAAAATATTTATTTATTGACACATAAATTCTATATACTGGCTATGCGAGAGGGCTATTTTTCATTACGTTTTTTTTGTTTTATTATATATCTTTCTTTTTTTTAATAAAGCGTAATTGTATTAACAGTGCATTGGATGTATCTGGTTACTCGCAAAAATGCGAGCGGCCGGTGGTCTGCGGTCTCCTTATTCGGATTTTCTTACGACCGGTTCCGGTTTAATAAATTCGAGAACTCAAATCTTATCAAAGTTGTATTTATGGAACATTTTTTTAAATCAAGTACATATATAGTATTTTTTGAAATACTTGTTTCAAAAGTGTAACTGTCATGGTTTAGGCAGGTTATTGAACTTAATATTATGAAATAAATTTATTTTTTGACCATTGACTGAACGATGATGAGATGGATCTATTAATTATATCAACGTTTGATTGAAATTTAGTACTAATTACCAAAAATTACAGCAAAATTCAATTCGATACGATTGAAGGTGGTTTATAAATCAAGACGTCTCCTTGCTCTCTAAATAAAATCTTGTTCTTGATCAAGGTAACTCTGTTTTTGGAGTTTCAGAACTGGTTCGCCTCGGTTCAGTTTTGTCGTAATTTAATATCGACCAAATTTACGGTGCTTAAACATGACTTGCGACAAGAAATGTAATTTATTTTGATTTTATACAAGATTTTTTTTGTTATGTATATATGAAAATGTATGTATAACATATCGATGGTCCCTAGGTAAAGTATCGAAAGTGAAAAATCGCAAATGATTTTATTGCTCTGTGGAATTACTAAGGGTAGTTTTAATTAGAGATTTTTATAATTTGAAAAAATCATTGTTTATACATTTTTAATCGTGAATGAAATCGAAAAATAGCCTTATTAGTAGTAAAACAGTAATAAAACAAATTTCCAATTTTTCACTTCTGATGCTTTACCTAACGTATCGATAAGCATATATAATATGGATTCTGCCATCCTGCATCCATTACCTATATAATAAACGAAAAGTGGAACCAGTCGTAATACCTAAAAAGAAACAATACACGATTCTAAAATAGCTAACATGCTGTAGACGACACATTGCAAAAAAGTCCAAAAGCACATACTATTTGTATCCCGGAAGCGGCGATATGGCGATCACGCCCTACCGTTTGCGTTTGCCGTCTGTGTCTATTTCTGCCTAAGAAAGCGGAACGCAACGAAAGTGAGGACGTCCGACTCATTTCGCAACCGTTGCTGTTATATTGTATAGGCACGTTTATATTTTATGTTACTTTTCCGTAGGAAACTCTTAAAATTTTATATACGTCGTCGTCGTATAAAAATAGAATGGCAGTGAAGATCTCAAAAACTATTTAATAAAAAAAATAACGCGACTCTACGGTTTTATAAATAAATAATAATAAATAAAAACCCTTCAAATATATTATAATTTTAAACAACTCTAACTCTACAAGTTATCGATAAACAAAACAAACATTAAATCTAAGAGATAACAAAGTAAAAATAATATAACTTAAAGAAGGTGTTTTAACATGCTTTTACTTCTTAAGTGGCTGTTGCCTAAAAGCGTTCAAAACAGATAAGTGAAGATAGAAATAGTTACTCCGAAAATACTTGACAGTCGATTACTATACAAACTTGTAGGGATGCCGTCTAACATTATTCTTAATATGTATTATTGTATTATATATATGAATATAACGCTTATTCTCACAATAAATAAGTAATTAATATGTAGGTAAATTATGATTATAATGATGTTTTTAAATTTTTTTTTTTTTTTTGGCCTGGGAAACTCCGATTGTCATTTCGTTGGTAAATTACGGAAAATATTTACAATAATTATATGAATAAATAAGTTATTATATAAAAGTTTTATTGAAAATTATAAATAAGAATCATCATCATCATCATCAACAGCCATTGATTGTGTACTGTTGGACATAGGGCTTCCCCAATTCTCGCCACCACACTCGATCTTCAGCTCTTCGGATCCATCCGCTATCCGCCAATCTCTTTAGGTCGTCGGTCCATCTAGGAGGGGGTCGTCCCACCGGATGTTAAATAAGAATACATTCTATAATAACAGCGTTCACCATTGATAATGTTCTATTAAAACTAGCACTGGCGTCTTAAATATATTAATATATTTTTTCATACAAGCACATAGAAACAGAAATACAAATATCTATATATATGCCAATAACAATAAGACGTAGATTTTAAATATCTATTGTTTTACCAACAATTAACCTACAAATTTATTAGAATACGTTAACTATAATCGTCAATATTTTATATATACATTAGGTCACGATAAGCTGACATCATTCCGTCTAAACATCTAAAAAGAAAAATAAACATAATAAGTCTCGTTATGCACTTCTCAGAACCGTCAGTGACTTTTAGGTGTCTCTTCAATAGAGGTCGTAAAAAAAAATGACGATCAAAAAGATTGTGATTTACGTGGGAAAATCGAAAAAGTTTCCTTTAAAATGTAAGTTTTTTGGCATTTTTTTATTAATTTTTAATTAATTGTTAAGTATTTGATGTGACTTAGCTCTACGAATTTACTATTTTAGTGTTATGTTTCCCCTTCTCCAAGTTATGTTTATTTTAAAGGCATTAGATTAGTGGTCCACCATGTGACCGTAAACGCGATAGGTTATGGGTTCGATTTCTACACGAGAAAATGAAATATTTAATATTTTCATTTCTTCGCTCTAATGTTGATGTGAAACGCGACGTTGAGTTCCGCCAGTGAAAACGCAATGCCTCCAGACTTCGGCGGAGAGTGGGGAACGGAATTACATTTAGTTCAACTGAATTGGAAACACGAATGTATTTTGAATTCTTCCAATTCTTCTTAAAAGAGTCGTGTATACTAAAATTAGTGGTAGTATGCGAGTTCCAACTGCTTAGAAAATATTTGAACATAATAATTATCTGTGAACGACAAAGTGCTTATCCTTTATCTTTAAAATACCGATTATAAATTATAGCATTAGGATATTTGTAATTTTATCTTATTACTCTATTTTATTATATAACTTTTTTTTGATAACGTAATAAAAATCTTACTCATTAGCTACATCGCTTATGTATTCTTTGAAAATTACGAATAAGGCTTTGATTGCGGAATGTGGACTATACAACTCTTACAGGTTGGTTAATTGCTACCGAATCTCCATTGAATAGGACGCTTAATTTTTTTTTTAATTAACTCTTTTTCTCACATCTCAGATTAATGATGCTAAAACCGCTTAAAAAAATATTGTTTTCTATTTATCTTTACATTTATGTAGTTACCAAGGAATATATTAACCTTACAAGTTAGCCTTCGCTTTCAAATAAAATTTAAAATGGCCACCGGTAACGAGTGAAAAACGTTGCTTTGAACGATTTTAATAGACCGTTATTATATTTATTGTATGCAATTTAAACACAACCTTCGGAAGTAATTGTAAATAATACTGAGATGCAGACCAATAAACAAAAATAAAAAAAAGCGCTAAAGTTATTACATTTTTCAAGGATTTAAAATATCACGAAACTGCGTTGGCAAAATGTTTTTAGAAATCGTGGAGAAGATGGAGAAAATTCTTTTTACAATAGTGTACGACTATGAAATAAAATCGTATTTTTTACTCGTTGTCGTTGTCGTTTACTCATATAAAATGGTTGTTTATTTCTCACGGCATTGTCAAATATAAATCGTATAAACATAATACTTATTTAACTAATTATTATTGTTTTGACTCTACAAAATATATTAGGTAGATTCGACTCTCTTCTTTTTTAAACTCTACCTTCTAATTATGATTTCATATAGTGATATCATCGATTCTAAAATAAAGCGCTTAAACGCTATATTATTTCATATTTAATTTACATATAACTTCGTATGTAATCGCTTTAAGCGCTGATAATTCTGACAAGAAAGGTGAAGTACGATTTTCATACAACGCAGTAGATCAGCTGTGAACGTCGCGAGCGGCGGACGTGTCTCGCGGACGATATATTACGTAAAATATCGCGAGTGATTCGTGTAAAAGTTATATATAAAATATATAAATGGTTCTGTATGTATGTTCTGTAGGTAGTGCATTTTGTATTGAGCTCACTTTTCTCTAAGAAAATAGATGCATATGAGTTTAAACTTTCGCTTCGTACTTTGCAATTTCAATGGAATACCTGTGTCCGATAAGGTAATAAAGCGAAAGAAATAGTAGTGTTCAATTATTCTCAATTATATTGTTTGTACATGTGCGACCTTCGCGTTGTATAAGTGTACAACGCTATTAGCGATAATACGTCAGTTGACGAACGTATACTATTTTTATATATAGATTTTGCGACCGATTCGTTCTTCGATAATTATAATTATTATTATCTCAATTTTAATTATATTTTTATAAAATACCTAATTTAAATTTTTTAATAAATATTTACTAAAAATATTCTTTTTATGTACGTTCAAAGGATTATTTGTAAACAATATTCCCATCAGTTCGACGACCGCTGCCCATATTACGAATATAATGGGTTCTATATTGCGTCGAATAACTGTTTAGTTACCAATCGCATAATGTCATTGATGCTTCCGATGTCAATTATTAACATTAAAAAAAAACCATTTTTTTGTTTTTTTTATATAATAAGTCCAAATTCTTCTTCTTCTTCTTCTTCTCTTCAATTAATAAATTATATAAATATTAATTTATATATCAATAATGATTTTAAATGAAAATTATACTAGCTAACCTTGTTATTGAAGGTTACTTCTGATCGATAAATGTATTGCTTAGAAGTTTTTGTTTCTAGTGTATTTGTTGTAAATATATTTTGTATATTGTTTCTCTTTTGTCTTTATATTCGTCATGCAGCTATTGAAATGTTCACACGACATTCAGATAACCTAGAGCTAGATGTATTTTATAACCTAAATTTAACCTTAGCTCTACCATTTTATAATCAGCTTCACGCTCTATCCCGCACACAGCACGGTAGGCAGAGGGAACCTAGTGTTAAGATACTCCGTTCCCCACTTTCTGCTGAATTCTGGAGGCATTGCGTGTTGAGTGGCAGAACTCAACGCCGCGCTTTGCCTCGCTACCAGAGCGGAGAAATGGAAATATAAACATAAATAAATATTTCACTTCCTCGAGTGGGGATCGAACCCACAACCCTCGCGTTACAGTCACACCCTTGTGCCACTGCGTCACGACGGCTCTACAATTTTCTTACCTATACAAAATTATTATAAGCAACTATTTCATTCAAGTCATTCTATATTATTTTTCCTTATTTACTCCGAAGCATATAATTTCGTCTGCTTATATAATATACATAACTAGCGGACCCGGACGCGGCTACGCCTGCTTGAAATATAAGAATATAATTTCTATAGAAATATAATTTCAATCTATATGAAATGCTAAAAGTGACTATTATATTTATTTTCATAAGGATGAATATCAAAATGACGCGGTAACGAACGCGGTCGCGTAGCGACGACGGTTGTTATTAACATGGCAGAATAAATTGCATGTCAAATTAGAAAGTATTTTAATTTATTAGTGCATATGTGTAATGTAATGTTATATAGCCTATAGCACTTCTGAAGAATGCAGCTTTCATACAAAACAAAAACATAGTAAATCGGACCAGTAGATCCAAAGATCTTAGCGTTCAAACAAACAAACAAACAAACAAACAAACAAACAAACTCTTCCGCTTTATTATATTAGTATAGATGTAGACATTTGAATTGTTGCTGTTCGCGTCAGTGTGATTTCACTTCGAGAAAGTCAAAATTTTTAACACACCTGCGGTTAACGACTTATTTTAACGATGCAACTTTATCTTTTCCAGTTAATTATAACTGGATTATAGCTAATTGCAGAAACTTAACAATAAGATTTATAATTGCAAATTAAGTAATATTCTTTGTTTTGAGGCTGGTCGTGGCGTAGGGCACAGTGTGACTGTAAACCCACTCGATTTCTTTACTCTGTTGTGGAGGTAAAGGGCGGCGTTAAGTCCCGCCACTCAACACAATTCGTCGGAGAATTTAGAAGGGAGCGTCTTAACACTAGGTTCCCTCTACCCCTACCCTTCTGTGTGCGGGATACAGCGTGAAGCCTATTATTATTATTACCTATTAAAAAAAATACAGTCGAATTGATAACCTCCTTTTTTTTTGAAGTAGGTTAAAAATAATTCTTTGCTTAAATTTGGCTATAGATACATATATCACACCTAGTTAGTCTTGACACGAGTAGTGAGATCATGGTCGATCTTAGAACCTGTACAAAAACGTCTGCCAAATACGGCGATCTCTTGTTATGGAAACCAGTACGAGTCGGCGATATAATACCATTAGTCATTAGTGTGACAATTATAAATTGTCACGTAACACCATTTTTTATCAGCTTAGTAGACATGGGAAACCTGGGAACGTTCCCATTAAGACACTTTCGTTGCCCACATTCTGCGAAATTTAAAATGCGAAAATCCTGGAGGCGAACTTTACTTCGTTATGAGAGCGAGGAAATAAAAATATTAAATATTTCCTCAAGTAAGAATCGAACCTGTAACATGTCGCGTTTAAAGTCAGCACGCTTGAGCCCCTGCGCCACGGTTGGCCTCAAATAATTGAATTGACAAAATAATTAAGTAAATTAAATATAATGAACACATTTTACAAGCTGTCAATTTTAGGGCGCTTTCTCCTTTGAACTCAAAAGGTGAACTTACAGCATTTTTACAATTTTATATCTGACTAGCGACCCGCTAGCGGCTTTGCCCGCTTGAACTACACGATTATTTATATATTTTAAAGTGGGGAACAGAGTGTCATAACACTAGGTTTTCTCTGCCTGCCAGCGCAATATAACAGATATTGTGGGATACATTTAATATGTATTATAGAATTTCTAAAATTATAGTAACTTTAGAATGTTACATAAATACTAGTCTTGCATTCCTAAATCTATATAATTAGTCAAATCGAAACATAATTTAACTGCACTGTATTAAGTACAGTGCAGTTAAATTNTGCGTGTTGAGTGGCAGAACTCAACGCCGCGCTTTGCCTCGCCGCCAGAGCGAAGAAATGGAAATATAAACGTAAATAAATATTTCACTTCCTCGAGTTGGGATCGAACCCACAACCCTCGCGTTACAGTCACACCCTTGTGCCACTGCGTCACGACGGCTCTACAATTTTCTTATACAAAATTATTATAAGCAACTATTTCATTCAAGCCAATCTATATTATTTTTCCTTATTTACTCCGAAGCATATAATTTCGTCTGCTTATATAATATACATAATGTAGACATTTGAATTGTTGCTGTTCGCGTCAGTGTGATTTCACTTCGAGAAAGTCAAAATTTTTAACCCAGCTGCGGTTAACGACTCATTTTAACGATACAACTTTATCTTTTCCAGTTAATTATAACTGCATAATAGCTAATTGCAGAAACTTAACAATAAGATTTGTAATTGCAAATTAAAATAATATTCTTTGTTTTGAGGCTGGTCGTGGCGTAGGGCACAGTGTGACTGTAAACCCCCTCGATTTCTTTGCTCTGTTGTGGAGGTAAAACGCGGCGTTAAGTCCCACCATTCAACACGCAATTCGGCGGAGTATGTAGAAAGGACAACTTAACACTAGGTTCCCTATAGTTTAGTATAGTTTATAGTTTTAAAATTATCTTAATTTGGCTATACATATATCACATCCAGTTAGTCTTGACACGAGCACGAGTAGTGAGATCATGGTCGATCTTAGAACCTGTACAAAAACGTCTCCTCCAAATACGGCGATCTCTTGTTATGGAAACTAGTACGAGTCGGCGATATAATACCATTAGTCATTAGTGTGACAATTATAAATTGTCACGTAACACCATTTTTTATCAGCTTAGTAGACATAGGACACCTGGGAACCTAGTGTTAAAACACTGCGTTCCCATTAAGACACATTCGTTGCCCATTTTCTGGAGGAAATTTTCTTTTTGCTTCGTTATGAGAGCGAGGAAATGAAAATATTAAATATTTCCCCTAGTAGGAATCGAACCTGCAACCTGTCGCGTTTACGCTTGTGTCCCTGCGCCTCGGCTGGCCTTAAATAATTGAATTGACAAATTTAATGTAACGAATATTTATTTATTCTGTTAAATTAATATAATGAACACATTTTACAAGCTGTCAATTTTAGGGCGCTTTCTCCTTTGAACTCAAAAGGTGAACTTACAGCATTTTTACAATTTTATATCTGACTAGCGACCCGCTAGCGGCTTTGCCCGCTTTAACTACACGATTATTTATATATTTTAAAGTGGGGAACAGAGTGTCATAACACTAGATTTTCACTGCCTGCCAGCGCAATATAACAGATATTGTGGGATACATTTAATATGTATTATAGAATTTCTAAAATTATAGTAACTTTAGAATGTTACATAAATACTAGTCTTGCATTCCTAAATCTATATAATTAGTCAAATCGAAACATAATTTAACTGCACTGTATTAAGTACAGTGCAGTTAAATTATGTTTCGATTTCGATTAGGAAAGTAGACTCACAGGATTCTCAGTAATACATGAGGCAGTTTCACCATACTCACGCAACACGCGAAGCGAAGCCTGTTTTGCATGAGAGGTACCTTTAGGGTACCTTTAACTCGCTTTTTAAATATATGGACCGGAAATTTTGTTATACGGGTCCATTGTGTGAAATTGGACTTAACTAATTCTTTATATATAATTGTTTTAGCAGCGTTCGCTTATTCATTTTAATGATTGATCGCGAAATTTCTATTAAAACGGTAAATTTAATTGAAAATAGCTTTTTAAAACTATATTTCTGTATATAAATTATAAATACAGTTAGGTAGATAATAACTAGTAAAACAAGTATACAAATGACTTCATCGTATAATAATTATTTACTTATTCAAGGTATTATATAATGCTTTTTATAAAAATATTGGCAACGTCATGTAAACAGTCTGCAATATATATATATATTTTTATATGTTTACATCTCGTCTTCTCTGCATTACGTACGATTGAATGAGAGAACGTAATAACGAGAATAATTATAGCTTCACGCTGTTTCCCACATATAACAGGGCAGAGGGAACCTAGTGTTAAGGACACTTGATTCTACACTTTCCGCTGACCTCAACAAGCGAATGAAAATCCTAATAAATAATAACTAATTCGCCCAAATAGTAATCGAACTCACAACCGTTGCGTTACAGTCTTCCTCAGCCTCGATATCCTTATTATTATCTTTAATATCTTAAAATTTATGAACTAAGCAAGTTAATATAGTAAAAAAATCATTAAAATAAACGTGTTATACATATAAATTAACATTAAAATCTAAACTTTAGGTAGAATTTAAGTAATTATTATGCAAAAATTGTTACGTATGTTTCAATGCGACTACTGCTGAGTTGAGCAATCTAATAAAAAGGGAAAATAGTACAGCTTACTCTTAATTAAATTATTATTCAAACTGTCACTTTTACAACCGGTCTCATTAATTACATAATAAAAAAAAACAACAATATTCTAAAACCATGGATGTATTTACAGATATTTTCTAGGGGACCTTTTCGGGGCAAATTTTTAGTACGTTAGTAAAATAGGAAAATACCTGGGGTGGGCACCAAATTATTTTGGGGTGGGCATAGACCGGCCGCCCCCATCTTCTTATGCCCATGCCATAAGACTGTGCTTGTAATTCTCGTAAGAACTTCTAAAGATTAATTCGTCGGTTAATTGAGTTTGTCAGGTTGTAACGGTTATCCGACCGGCTATTCTAGTTCATCTCGTGTACCGCTATCCACCTCCGACGTTTCTTTTGCATTGTACACTAGGTTTTCCATTTAGAAATCCATTAGAACTGATGTAAATCTTGATACATTTCTTTATGTTTTCACTAATCTTATGATTGTGGCGCGTGAAAGGTTGTGCGTTCGATTCCCATTCGAAGAAATGAAATATATTGTTTTTTTTCTTAATCTTTAATAATAATAATAGTGTCATAACATTAGGTTCCCTCTTGCTCTGTTTTATGCGGAATGCAGCGTGACGCTCAAAACTATATATTTATTGATAAATTTTAAATAATTAATCGAAAAGCATTTATATATAACATATCAGGCTTATAAGTTAACGATAGGGATATCATTGAAATGATAAATTTAGTATCAACAAAATAAACGTGAACTAAAAAGTGAAATTTCGTCACCGTAGTGATGTAACCGTCACGGAGTAGGTACACAGATAATAATCGAGATATCAATTAAGCCGCGGTCGTGGACATAATTGATAAACATCGATTCGTTGTCTGTCAATATAACTCTCCCACGCGACAATCGATTATATAATTTTGCTAGTGCTGTACTAGCTATTGTTTTTCGTGAGACGCGCGCGCCGCTTTCCCGAGCGTGCGTTGAAATTGAAATCGAGTTGATAATTCATGTAAATTCTTAATTATTTCTTTTCTTATATCATAGTTGACGCCGTCATGGCGCAGCGGGTGTGACTGTAACGCGACGGTTGTGGGTTCGATCCCCACTCGAGGAAGTGAAATATTTATTTACCGTGTTTGGTGTTGAGGTTCCTCATTTTACTCTTTGCCTCGATACTAGAGCGATGAAATGAAAATATTTAATGATTAAATTATTTATTAGTTTACTTGTATCAAAACGAACGTTTCGTTAGAACTTATTTCAATTGAATGAACTTCGAAGCTGTAATATCTCTTATAGAAAAGTGAGCTTAATAAGCAATAAATGCTATATAAACAGCAGTAAAAGCGATATTAAATATGGAAAGAAAAGTGCAATGCAATAAAGTGATACCTTTTTTAACAAATGCATAAAATTAATATCTGAAAATCTAAATATTTGAATCAAAAATGAGTCTCTCCGTAGCAGCTACTAATACTGAGGAAATTGGTAAGTAAATACTTGATAAATAATTAATTATTAATTTTACTCCCTAACATCTCTTGCTACGTCTTTTTTTTCATCTCTTCTAAGGCAGATTATTCTTGAGTTTGTTTTAAAGAAAGCACTCCCCAAATTATATTTTTATAAGTACACATATACTGTAAAATATTATAAACACGACATGTGTAATAATATATACAGTATATATAATTTTAAATGAAAATAAACAAGTTGGCGAATCGTGTACTTGACCGCGTGCGGTCTCGTCCGCCTACGTCTGCCTATCCTACGCTTGTCGATATTAGCGACGAAGGTTTCTCTCGTTCCTTCGTTGATTATGCTATTAGCATCTATTAGCTCTTTAGTTTATACTAGACCGCTTTTAGGTCTGTAAAATTGAGATTTCAGATTTTCATCTAGCTTACTTCGATATAAACAGCGGGGTGTTGTGTTTGACATGTCTGTTTGTATGTTTACCTGTATGTCGTTGCTTGGCATAGTATTTACTAAACGGACGTCCGAATCGATTTTGATCTATAATTTTTTATTTGAATAATAGAAATGATTCTTAATTTATGTCCTCATACGTATCTAACTTAGTTTGTGTTATGAAAAAATTGATGGTAGGTAAAGTATTGAACTACTAAGACTCCTTAGTTTTAATATTATTATTCTTTTCAAAATTAAACAAATATTTATTTATGCGTTTTTTATACGTGTATGTTATCGAAAATTACCCTTGTTAGTAGTTCGAAAAAACAATAAAAGAAATGTGCATTTTTCTCTTTCGATATTTTATCTAAAGACCGTCGAAATACAGTGCAACCACGTAAAACGATTTTATTTTTCATATATCTCGCTTATTTCAATACATTTCCCGTTGTGTTGAAGCTGAACGCTAAATAAAAATAAAGGATGTTAATAAGATAAAATAAAGTGAACGGAATATTTATACGTGTTGGTAATGCACACTCGCCCACGTGTTATGTTCTAAACCCCTTAGTAATACAACTTAGCTAAATAAAGCTTTCGTTTGTGATCAACTGCGGCTATTTTTGTAGTGTAGATGCGCGGGCGCAGCTCTGTAGTATGTAAAATTAAGGTGTAATAGTTTTTAAGTAATCATAGTTATTTTTACTGTAATATATTGTGATTCTAGATACGTTTAAATCGAGATTTTGGTAGGTTTATAAGCGAAAATTTAAGTTATTTGGTCACTTTAAAATGTGGCAGTTTATTGCTAATTGAGTTCAGCTACTACTTGACATGATGACTACTACATACATGCTTCCAGAATTCAGCAGAAAGTGGGGAACGGAGTGTTACACTAGATTCCCTCTGCCTACGCTGCTGTGTGAGGGATACAGCGTGAAGCTGAAAAAAAAGCTTTGTCGATGGGGGTTCAATTCCCACTTGATGAAATGAAGTATTTCAATTTCTTCGCTCAGGTGTGAAGCTGAAGAAAAAGCTTTTATTGTATACAGTGTACATACACGTAAATATAATAATGTATAAAATACCCACCTACACTTCCTTTCCTTCCTTCCTTTTTCTTTTCTACCTTTTAAACAAACAATGCATTACTAACTCTACCGTTCTTGTTCATATAAAGTGTGGCATAAAGAACAATGCAATACGTAATTTAACGCCGCTCAGATCAATACACCTAAAAAACGTAAGTAGATATACAAAATAATGAACTAAAAACTACTAAAAAAAGATAACAGAAGAAGAGTATCATCGTCATCATTAACAGCCATCGATCGTCCACTGTTGGACATAGGCCTTTCCCAATTCTCGCCACCAGACTCGATATAAGAAGAGCATATAATCTTTAAATTTAATATACTAAAAGTAGGTCGAGGGAATCGGTACTTTTTCTAAGCCATTATCTGGCAATCGTTGCTTGCGTGGCTGTCTGGCAATCTGCACAAATGCACTCTGGCGCAACTAGAACCGTTCGTGCCAACGGATTGTGATACTATTATATACTATGAGTATATGTTGATGCAAATGACCTTGCACAACTAGAACAGTGGCGCGACAGGACTTCGCATATTACTTTGACATCCGACCTCCTTTGACGCTCGAGCGCACAGAAATAATCCTAATGTATCGTATATATATATAGTAATAGCGGCCCGCCCGCGGCTTCGCCTGTGTGAACTACGTTATTATTAATTTCTGCCTCCATGAGTACCTACATCCTATAAGTGACGTCCATGCAAAATTTGAAACTCCTAGCATTTGTAGTAACGAAGTTTCATACTAACTTTCAACCCCAAAAACAACCCCTTAGAAGTCGAATATTACAAATTCCCGTCTTAGCGAGCACCTACGTCCTATAAGTAACTCCTATGCAAAATTT
>JAKRZM010000235.1:255517-321285 GCA_036379175.1 Heliconius cydno galanthus
AAAAAAGTATCCTATGTTCATCCCGAGACCCTCAAGTATCTCTATATGAGTATTTTATCACAATTAAATTAGCGGTTTGACCCTGATTGCGTAAAAGACAGACAGACAGACAGCCAGAGTTACTTTCGAATTTATAATATAGGTATGGATTGTTATACAAAAATTGAATTGGCCTTCTTAGTAACTTAGTACATTTTTTTTTCATATACCTTGTAAATAAATTTTATATTACTTACCTACGTGCTGTTATTATATAGATTGAATCAATTTTAAAAGTGATTCAAAAAGAAATTAGATGATAGAAGATAATAAAATTAAATTAGATACAAAAGAAGATAACGACTGGCATTACTTCTCCAATTGGATCGATATCGCAACCACTTAATAAGCTTACGAATGAATTAGTTACATAATTAATTTATTTCATTCACGTGGCCAGTTCCTGTTTCGATTTTGGTGTGGAATGCTTCGCTTGCATAGCGGAATTTTAGGGTGAATGACTGCCTTCGGTGCATGTCATCAACCCGTCTACTTCGTCAGTTTTTTGCAACCGTAAATAAATTGATGTTTTGCTAAAATGCGGGTTTTCAATTCAGTCAATATTTTTTTATCGGTTCTATGACTTTAAATTGTACATACTCGTACTTATAGATACCAGTTACGTTAGTTAAGTTAGTTACTAAATTACTAGCATTAAAAATCTTCATGAAATACAAGAAAATAAACAAGCCGCAACCCCTTTATTGGCTGCCTTTACCTCTCTCCCTTGGTCTCATGTTATATATACAATACCGGTATTGTACAGAATGCCTAGGCAAAGTATAAAATAAATAATATTTCATACGTTTTTTTGTATTCTATACATTGCCGAGGTATTATTATATTATTACCGAATTATACAAATAGCCAATAAAATGTATAATATACATTTATTTTCATCGCAGTAATTAAAATTGCTTTAAATTATTATCGATTTATTAAAAAGGTTAGTTACTCTTATCAAACTACGATAACCCACGTTATATATTATAAATTATAGTTCAAAACGTATTTTACAACATTTACATTTTATAGTTTAAAGTGTGTGCCAAATTCAGATGGAATTTTTATTCCGATTTCACTTTTTTATTCGCAATATCTAGTACAAGCAGGTCGCCATTTATTGATATTCTGGTTTCCCGAGTAAAAAATATTCTGCGATGGACTCGTTGAATGATAAAATTGTATTTATAGTTTCTTTTTGCGCGTAATATTATAACAAAATAGTGTTTGAACGTTACGTTCTCTTTCGTCACTACTGGCACTCATGTGGAACTTATTAAATGCAATCGATGCTCTATTCTTATAATAACCAGTACATATATTGGTACCGACTTTGGCCGTTGAATAAAATTTTTCATCGCAATCTAGGATGCTGGCCAAATAAATCTAGATCTAGATAGCTTGTGATAATAGTGCCTAGAAAACAAAAGGTGTTCGTATATATGAAGTGCAATAGTATCGACCTTGCCGCCTCGTCGACTCCCGCGCGCTATCGACTTGACAGTGTCATAATGGATCGCGATTGTCTACCACCTTATCCAGGTAGTGTTCATTTTAGATTATTATGTAGAATCTTCTAAAAATTATATTGTAGCTTACTATTTTTTTATTGCCTAAGATTACTGTAGTAAGTAATTTAATATTGTGCAATCTTTTTTTGCCCGCAAAAACTCGGCGTTAAGTTTCGCCATTCAACGCCCAATGCCCCTATTTCTTTATTATATAAAATCTTCTAACAATTATATTGTAGTTTAATACTTTTTTATTGCCTAAGATTACTGTAGTAAGTAATTTAATATTGTGAAATATTTTTTTGCCCGCAAAAACCCGGCGTTAAATTCCGCCACTCAACGCCCAATGCCCCTATTTCTTTTTTTATTTTCCTTAAACCTTTTTTTATACTAGTTTTAAAATATCGGCATCTGTTCACGTTTCTTGTTCGACGTTTTAGTTTTCTCCCCATATATTTAATGCCATTGACTTTCCGCTGAGCATATAACACCTTATACAATTTACTGGCTTTCACCGCTCACGTTGGAGATGTAACGTAACATACCGTAAAACTGGTAAATATTTACATTTTAAAATCATAAATATTGAAAATTAGGAAAATACTAGTCAATTTTCTATTTTGTCAATATATTTAATATGTTAAAAAGCAAGAGTTAAAAGGAAATGTATGACTGTAGGAGACTAACAGTCTCCTGAAGGGAAACCGGCGGTAGAAGAAAGTCATGGCTAAGGAACATCAAGGAATGGACTGGAATTAAAACCGCCGTAGATTTTATTCATTTGGCTAGGGACAGGACTAAGTATGCAAAGTTGACTGCCAACCTTCACTGGTTGGAGAAGCACATTAAGAAGGAGAAGAACAGTCTCCTGACAGCTAACAGCGTTGGCACGATACGAGGAAATGTTTTTTTATTTCCTTGCTCCAGCAAAATGCAGTGTTTAGTTCCGCCGGATTGGGGATATGTGTATCTTTCTCTCTTGTCAAATCTACACCGTTTTTATTTGCATGTTAAAATTTTCACTGTTTGCGAAAACATCAAAAGTTAAATTCATTTTTGTTTTCATAAATATTAATCCGTGGAAAATCTGAGGTATACCTACCCACCTCGGAATATATAAATTATTCATATCAACTCATTTCACTTTTATATTATTTAAAATTAATTCGAGATATTTCGCGTTACGTGAAATACCTATCGCCTCATTTGTCTACTTTAATAAGGTTATTTCATTTGTAATACTAAATGGCGAACATTACTGTAAATTTTATTAAAAAAAAACAATATCTTTTCATGGTTTGAAAATTTTCCATTCTTATACGAACTAATAAACGTTATGTAATTTCTGAAAAATTTATTTGACTACTTTCAAAATGGAAGGAAAATTGATAATATGCTAGCGTTTTAGCTCATTACGTAAACTGAAGCGATAGTAGTTAACTGTTTAAGTAATTAATTCGTCTTACTTTACCGAGTTCATGTATTTTAATTTTTTTTCGGAGGAAGTAGAGAAAATAAGTTTTCTATATTTCGCCTATATTAGAGACGTGACGAAGACCAGTTCAACGCTTTGTCTAACGTGATGAAGGAAACAAAAAATTTTTGAGGCCCTAGTGGCTGAAAGGTTGTAAGTCAACTTTAAACCTCCTAAAGGGAAATGAATTATTTCCAATCTCTGATAATAAGACAAAGCCCGAAAATTGGTTGGTGGGTGAAGGACGGTAGTGACTTATCAATAGGTTCCCATTCCCCACCCTGTTAATGCGGGATACTGCGTGAAAATAAAAAAAAACACCTCTTTCACGTATAACTACAAAAAGTGTTAACTTTCAAGAAACTTTATATAGTACCTAGTGTTTTTCTTGATCGATAAATCTTTCTTAGAACAATAAAGAAACATCAACTTACCGGTTGTACGTTTCCAATTCGCAAATGACTTTCAACGAGGAAGTAATGGGTCGTTGGATTCGGTGTCCACTGAGAATATTATGTCGTAAATTACTTTTACTTCAGCTGCTATAGTAAGCTTTGGATATGATTTCTTAAGATATATCCGTGGACGTATCTAGAGATATTTTCTAGGAGGAGGAGGGGACCAGTCCCCTTTATCTTTGAACACATATGTTCGTGTAGAGTTTTTTTTTATTTTTCACAGAAAAATTCTGGTGTGGGCACAAGACTGGCCTTCCTGTTTCTACGCCCATGTATATAAATATTTCAATATATATATCTTGCCACAGTATCTCATACATTTATGGTAGCGATACATGCGATGAGTAGGCGCGGAACATAAATTGGTTTCCTGCGGAACGCAAATTGTTCTCTTCATCAAAATCGATCCTCGAAAACAATTGGTACGATCGTTTTGCTAATTATGAAAATTACTTCCTTCGTTTGACCTCATTGATATTGACAAGACACGTATTGTATAAAAAGTTTAGGTTAGCAAAGTACTTCAAGGTTAAATAACAGTAAAATTTTGTTAGGTTCTTTAACCACAATGACTAAGTTAGGTCACAGTCATGCATTCTAATTTTTGATAATATACGATTAAATAAGCTAAAGTAACGAGAGAGAGAGAGAGAGAGAGAGAGAGAATCAAGAGAGAGAGAGAGAGAGAGAGAGATAGAGAATCAAGAGAGAGAGAGAGAGATAGAGAATCAAGAGAGAGAGAGAGAGTTTAATGCTAGCGTAAACGTAGTACGATACGACCTAAAGACGATATGATTGACTCTACGTGATGATCATTATTAGGACCTTAGGATGGCACTCCCAAATCTTATTTATATTAAT
The DNA here is from genome assembly GCA_036379175.1 of Heliconius cydno galanthus. Classification (NCBI taxonomy): domain Eukaryota; kingdom Metazoa; phylum Arthropoda; class Insecta; order Lepidoptera; family Nymphalidae; genus Heliconius; species Heliconius cydno. Next base: position 259,864 of record JAKRZM010000235.1, read on the forward strand.
ATTATATTTATATACCATAATACGTAATGCTTCTTCTAAATCAATAGAAAATGTAAAATTCGTAAGGTTTCTCTTTTTTCTCGTCATATTCTTACAAATATAAAAAAAAACATGGTTAAATATGACCTGTACGAATGGAAAATCGTATCAGCGTTCCGCAATTCACAACTAAGTGCTTCATAAAGTCTGTTCATCAGATCGTTGACTTCATCTGGAGTGTGGACTGCCGGATTATTGTGCTTCACGCAAGTTCATGGACCCGACCATATTTAGTGGCTATTATAAACTCTACATGGAATTTGTATTGTCGTTCCTCCTAATTTATGATATTTTACGACAGCCTCTAATAATATGTTAAGCTGGTCTCGTTGTTTGCTTTTGCTTTTTTTGGAATAACTTTAAAATTCGTTTTTCTCTGTATATAATTCTTGCATTTTTTGGGCTAGGCAGAGAAAGTAATCTTTTCAGTGTCCAATTCTAGTCCAAAAATATTTTAGTTTTTGTTTTTGGTGGTGGACTAACACGATGGACTTACTTAGTCTGGTTAGACCAAATAAATTATGTTCTGTAAATTACACTTCCTTAGATCGCGTCTTTTATGTAAGACTTTTTAAACCTATCAAACTGATACCAGTCGATGCAAATGCAATTTCTTACGCTGGCCGATTTGATTAAACGAATCCTGCCTTATCACTTATATAATGGCGATATGCACAGTTAATTTTATTTTTAACTTTAATTCACTTGTTACAAATTGAGATTTATTTTAATTTTAAATTGCATTTTAAGGTGAATGTATCTTCACTGCCTTTTGAAGCCAAGAAATTTGAAAGATACTGTTTTTATTTATTTTTCTTTTCTCTCTAGTCTTCATTTGTAAAAATAATTTCATTCTCGCAAATGGGGATCTAATTTTTTTAATTTATGATCCTCCTGTGATATTCCTTATTTACCTAGGGCTAGAACTTTATTCTAATGTTTATATGCATTTATATATATTAGAATAAACATTTTCTTAAGTGGTATTAAAATAAATTGACTTAGTCTAACTGATTTACCTACTTTACATGTTTAAATTGGATTCGTACGAGACTTGTGATTTAACAATATCAAGGTGCATTTAAAAATAATCTGCGTACACGCAGCTGGCAGTGCTCTGGTGATATGTGGGTCGGTGGCTCGGTGCTGGCGGTGCACGGCATGGGCTATGTGAGTTAGTGGGTTAATGTATGTCGATTGTCGATACAACTGTTGGGTATGTGCCAGGACGACTGTACTTTAGTATCGATGTTCCTGTCGTTTTTATGTCCTATAGTAAAAATTCCAAATGTAAGTTTAATGGGGATGTCGTAAATTTCTTTGTTTTTTTTGAGTATTGGTTCTGTATATATTGTTTTTAGTAAGTACTAGCGGCCCGCTCGCGGTTTCACCCGCGTGAACTATGTTATTATTAATTTCTGTCTCCATGACTACGTCCTAGTGACGTCTATGCAAAATTTGAGACTCCTAGCATTTGTAGTAACGAAGTTTCATACAAACTTTCGACCCCAAAAACAACCCCTTAGAAATCGAATATTGCAAATTCCCGTCTTAGCGAGCACCTACGTCCTATAAGTAACTCCTATGCAAAATTTGAGATTCCTAGCACATGTAGTTTCTGAGATTTCGTGATGAGTGAGTGACCTTTCGATTTTATATATATACTCGTAGATTTTCGGATACGTAATTAGAAATCATATAAAGTCTTAATAAGTAATACGACCTCATTGTAGCCAGAGAGAACCTATTGTTAAGACACTCCGTTCCCCACTTTCCTCTGAATTTTCGAACTACTTATAACAAAAACTAATATATATATTATTAGAACGTAATTTAGCACAAATTTTCTACATATGTATGTATGTATGTTCAATACCCCTAACTCCGAACATCTCCATTTGCATCTAAGCAATGTACCTAGACGGCTATTTCTGTACTGGCTTTGTGTGAAACTTGACGCCTTCAACGTTCGTATTTGGATTTGAATAGCGCTACATATTTATGAATGGCGAACTGAACTATTTGTATTTAAACCCATTTGTTCAATGTGACAACGTTTACTATAGAAATGTCTGTATTGAAACGAGTTTACTTTAATGATTAAATATCTTCTTAATATTCTATTGAAATCAGCGTATCTAGAAATATTTTTTTGGGGTTGTGGTCTAGTCTGGACTACAGCTTAAAGCTTCGAACAATTAATAGAAATAAGTTCAAAGTTCTTTTTGGTAGCCCAAAGACAATGTATGGCTTAGCTGGTCACAGCGCTTGGGCGGTTTCCAAGAGGCACCGGTTCAAATTGTCATACGTTTTCTAAATAAGTAACTTGTTTTTATCAGAAACCGATTGAGCTATTTTCATTCTCTACTCATAAAGTCCACTACAAACAAATAATAATAAGATTTCTTTACCACCCAGCTGTATCAGCAAGATGGTCAGCTCTCCGCGTCGCCGCCATCCGCCGCGGGGGCGCGCGTCGTCTCCGCCGCGAGATCGCAGCTTTGAGGGAGACCATCGATGACATCTGCGAGCCTGGAGACTGTGCTCCTCAACCGCACACAAGAGCTCAGCTTCACAGACGCATGGAGGAACTCAAGGTATGGAATAAAATTAAATATACAAAATATATCAACTTCACGGTGTATCTAGCAAACAGCAGGGTAGGTAGAGGGAACCTAGTTTTAAAACATTTCGTTCCCCATTTTCCGCCGTATTCTTCTCCCAGTTCGATTCCCACTCGAATTATTTAATGTATATATGTATGTATATTATCTATATATTTATGTATGTGTATTATATATATTTATGTATATCTATATGTATGTGTGTATATGTAAATATGTATTGTATGTACAGGTTTTATATTTATTAAGTTTACTCAAGCTTTGCACCACAGTTTGCCCTCACTCTTAGATGTATCCTATCCTTGGATTGGTTGCCTGGAAGAGATCACTTTTAGTGATAAGGCCGCCTTTGTACATTTTATGTCCTTAAAAAAAATTGTAATACTTGTAAATGTGCAATAAAGACTTTTTATCTTATCTTATCTATCGAAGAAATATAATATTTAATATTGTCATTTCTTCGCTCTCCTGTCGAGGCTAAACGCCGCGTTGAGTTACGCCACTCAATAAGCAATACCACCAGAATTCGTACTCGTACTTATCGTTTTTATTTCGAATCGACGGTGCATGGGAAACGTAGTGTCTTAACACTATTAAACAAATCACTATGTTATTTCCAGGAGCGCCTTGCGCGTCTATTAGAATGCAAAGTGTCGAAGCTGAAGCTGACAGTGTCCGCGCGTCGGGCGCTCGCGGAAATGGAGACGGACGACTGTGGCCTCGACGGAGACCTCACGACCTTGCTGGCCGCTTGGGATGATGCTCATCAACGGTAATATTTATTTATTATATATATATATATAGTGTGTTTAGAAGATTTAATTTACAAATTATATATTTAGATATTTTAATTATGAAAAAATATGTTAAAATAATGGCCAACTATAGTTAAATACAAGAGTTTAAGTAAAGAAAGAAGTAAAAAAATCCGGAAAGAGGTAATTTCTTAAGATGTGTCTTCTTTCAAATATTTTTCTTCTATTAGTTAGTTTTCTTTATTCAGCTTTAAACTCCAATATCCTTGTGTATGTAGATAAGTGATAGCCATTAGAGATTTTGGTCAAGAAAGTTCCATCAAATTAATTATATGATTATTTTAAAAGTTTTTTTTTCATATTTGTTAAAGAATGTCAAAATGAATTGTTATTGAAAGTATATTTGCAAGTTTTTCCTCAGTTGTTATGGGCTAGCTTCACTATTGTTTAACCCGCACGTATGCTAATCCCTTTATTGGTTGCCCTCAATCGCTGCGACAAGAATTTAAAATTATTGCATATTCTTAACATATTTAAACTGATACATATAATAATAGTACTTGAACATGTATTTTTGTATACACATTAATATGACCAACTAAACTAATGACTAAACTAAAACTAATCTAAAATCTTCTTTTCATCTTTCTTAATAAGCCTTAACCTAACCTGGAACCTTAACATTTTTTGACAGACCTGGGAAACATTTAAATATAATGATTTATATAAACCCCAATCGTGGTCATACCAATCTCTAACTATAGCCTAGATATTACTTTTTTTATGACCTAGCATCGCAATTTGCGGTGTAGGTAACTGGTGTTTAGTTCATTTATTAATAGTTTTCTTATTTATAATTTTTTTGAGGTCATCATGGTATAGAGACAGTGTCCTAATGTTATGTACGTTGATTGTGGGTTTAACTCTCATTTGTGTTTAATTATTTTGATTTCCTCGCTCGTACAAAGTAAACTCTTCATTGAGTTTTTAAATTCAACACGCATTCGAATTTCATCGGTAAGCGTAGACCAGAGACTGTTCTTCTTAGATTTTCTCTGCCTACCTGGCTATATAATATTAGCAATTGTTAAAATATAATTTCCTTTCCACCACAGCACAACAAATGAGCTCCTATCCCTAGAAAAAGTAGTCTCAGCGTGGTCTGAATGGGAGAGTGCTCTCCGCGACCTGCAAGGAGCGTTACACGGTGACCACGCGACGTTGCAAGCGTTGCGCGACCGTGGTGCGGCGCTGGCTGACCACGCGGAGTTGGCCGCTCATGTCAGACAGTTGGCTGTGTCGTTACTGGATAAGAAGAAGGTATATATTTATTTATTTTTTTGGTTTTTAAACTGTTTTGTTTGTCTAAATGCTATTTGAAAAACAAAAACTATAACAAAAATAATACAATAGGTAACGGAGCAATTGCAATCATGTCATATGAAAAAAAGCGATTCTACCTGTAGTGTTCTCCAGTATTTAATAATAACTTCTTATATTTTTCTGGAAAAGTATCATACAATTTGCACACCCCCCCAGGCGGGTTCCACCTGCGACTCCCTCTCCGACTCCGGCATCTCTGACGGCGACAGCGAGGGCGCTGGCGGGCGCGCGCGGCGCCTCTCCGCCCTGCGCGAGCTGGCGCGCCGCCTGCAGGCCGCGCTCGCGCCCAACTCCCCTGCCCACCGAGCTATTGCTAAGGTATGTACTGCCTTTTTCTTTTCTTTTTTTCGACTTGGCTTTATTGCTGTTGGACCTGGACTGGTGTTGATAGCGTTACCGAGCGGAGTGAGCGAGAGTAGCTCGCGCCTGAAAAAAAGTACGAACTTTGACAACCTTATTTATGTAATATACATTAAATTATCTATATTTCTGTCTAGTATAGATAAAGTTTTTATTTATAGATGAATTATGTAAGATGTCTTGGAAATCTTTTTATATATAAACTACTAAATAAGTATCTCTAAGTGTCATATAATACGGTAGAATTTCATGTCATTATATAGATCATATCACACCATGAACATTTGATGTGGTAATATTTAACGATTTCCTGGCAACGTAATATTTTGTTGAAACTATAAGTAAAAAAGCCACTTCAACTTTTTGTCTTCATTGTAGACATAGAAAGCTAGTGGGGTTCGTTTCAAACTTTTCTCCTAATTTTTGAAACGATTTTGAGTATTGAAGAAGATTAAAATAATTTAGATATAATGATTATCCTTAAGTGGGGATAGAATTGAATTGACTATGGCACTGCCACATGATGACCGCTATAATGTAAATAAAATGACGAAAGTAGATAGATTTTTTTATTTAACAAACACCATTATAGAGACCGTAAATAATGCTATATAAACGTTAAAAAATAATTAATCTATTTTCGCAGCGTATGGAGCAAACTGAGAACGAAGTGAAAACTTTACAAGAATCTTGCCGCGCTCTGGTCGAGCAGAGCATTCCCGACTTGAAAATTGATGAAGTATCGTAAGTAACCCAAAAATATTTTTTACAGAATTTAACATTATACGAATTTTATTATGTTTTTAAAATGCAATACATAGCTAATTTTGTAAAAATATATATAATACTTTTTGACTATTTCTGAATATGGAATCCCAGTAAGATATATAATTTTCAATATTAATGGGCTTTGTAAATAAAGAATAAACAAATAATAAAAGAAATAAGTACTTTAAATAGATCATTTTATTTTCAGACGCGACCATGCAGTCGCCATATCAAACAACAAAACAGGTGCTGGCGATCCCGACTATAACCCCCCCAGTGGTTGGGTCTGGCGCGTGCTTCGTTCCTCAATACCTATCCAGTTATGTCTCGTAGCAATTCTTCTAGCAGCTTGGTTGGTGGAACGACCGAGGTGCTGTGACGCGCTCAACTCGCTCGCGCAGACTTTAACGCCGCAGTTACGTTACGTACGCGGACCGCCGCCGGTGTGAATCCAAATATTTGGACTGGCTGTCGAATGTCAATGTCTTGGCGGGAGTGGCAAACGTCAAAGTGACACCTGTCAAAGTGACATCTGTCGAAAACAATTTGATACAACTTTACGTTAGATACGTATCATTATACATATGCAGACTTAGATAGTTGCATTATTAAATTTCTAACTTGTGGTTTTTTAATTAAATGTGGCAATTAATCAAAAATAATTATGATACACATTTTTAGGACATTTTTTAGCTATATTTAAGCTATTATCAAGATAATTACTGTAATAACAGTATGTTGGTGGAGAAATTGGCGTTTAATAACAGTATTGCCATTAATAATAATAAGTAATTAAACTTTTTATTGTAGGATTTGATGAACTATTTTTTTATGATCTTGTGAAAAGGGGATTTTGAATGATAAAACGGATTGGTATATATATATTAAACCAAATATCTTATCCGTACTACGAGACTTCATAAAGGATAACTCTATGAAGGTAGAATATCATTTGTCACGAAAAATAAAGTTTTATAGCTTTTTGGCTACAATTATTTGAACGTGAGAGTAGGTAACAGTGCGAATGTTATTTTTAAGGTTGTGACATTATAACGTCAAATATTAGTGTTGTGCTAATTTTTATTTTATCGTAACCTTTTTTTTATTTGTGGGTTGGACTTTGTGTTTTTGGTAGATGGTTTTTTGGTGAGTCAAATATGGTCAGTGACACGTATATTTAACATTAGTGTCAAATAATTGTGTTTTAGGTTTTTTTAAAAATGAACGAAAAAATAATAAAAAAGTATTTTAATTGTGTAACATACGAGTTACGGTCTCGTGTTACTTTTTTATAGAAAGGAATAGCCGTGACATATTTTACTCTCTATAAAACTTAGAATATTAATTATCTGCATTTCATTAGGACCGGATGTCATATTAGAATGATTTGCTCATATCAAGAGTTCAAAGAAAATTAAAATATCCAAAAACATTATCATCTGTATCAGATGAAGTTCAAATTAGCTGTCTTTAGTAATAATTTACTAACAATTGACATACTTAAGTAAGTTTTGTACGTAAGTATAATATTTTAGTACAATTAATGAATAGCTTACTTTGTTTAGTGAGTGAGTGTTCCGTGCACTAAGAGTGACAGATTTTTCGAGTACCTTCATATTTCTAAGTAATGTTTCTTATTGAATGATAATTATACAATAGTACCTACTGCCGTCTTCTAGTTATAGAGGAGTGAACTACTTTATATATAATTGTCTATTTTATATATTTGTCTTTGAATGATGATTATTTCAATATTTAAAATTTGACATTTTTCAATTAATATGATTAATTATTATTACATACGATTTAATCAATGTTGCCCATCTAATAAAGTAATTACTTAATTAAATTTTTAAATATTAAATAATAGTGGATTTTCAATATTTCGAGTACAACAGAAAGAAGACAATTCCGGTTACGAATAATAATTTTATTTCGTTTATTATTAATTATTCGTTTGTAATAAATTGTTTTATTAGATGAGCACGTTAACTTTTATGCTATATGCTATTGAAATCACAATTATCTATATTATTATAATTATGCAAATATAAAAATTACTTCGTGGCCTTATCTATTATATATCGTATCTTAAGACTGAACTGATAACATTTTGACATTACTTTACATTACTATATTTATTTATATGATCTTTTTGAATATTTTATTTATATCGTTTGATATTCTTTATTAGCGACAATTTTCTTTTCATACTGTGTATCGCTAAAATCAACCATTATTTTTATACTGAAATACAAAGTATATATTTGTACCAGTGACTCTAAGAGAAATTGATTACCAAACATTAAATAAAACACAAAAGAAAAAAATTAAGGACTAGATCCTTTGGAAGTAATTGTTTTGTTATTATATACATAATTATTATGAATTATTGACATATAGATTTCTTTCATACAAAAATGCATGTTATGTTAAACCTTCTGTATTAAGTTTTCTTCTGCAAGCGTGTGTGTTGCATGTTAACGGTAAAATTAATGTATAAAATATTTTTTATTATTAATATCTAGTAGTATTAGTATATAGCTAATATTTTAGAATTAATTTTGCCGTCTTTATTATTATTAATTAGAGAAAAATACAACATTTAGAAAAACATATTCCCGCCAAATAAATTATATTGAAACAAGTTATATAATTTAATTATTTAAGTCTATTATTAGCAGAAAACTGTTAATGAATGGCAACACAAATTAACACTCTGGTTTGGATTCTAAATTACAATACGTTTTTGCTATATTGGACATCAAAAGTTTAATGGTATATAACAGTAATAATTATTATTTCTTGATAATATGTGAGACAAGCATGTGTCTGCATCGTGTCATATTCCTTATAACTTTTTAGTTTTACATAAGTGTATGAGCGATTCGTGCGGTTTGCATTTAATTTTTTTGATTTAAAGGAAGGGAGCATAATATAGGTTGCATAACATCATGTTGGCTTTATGAATTGGAAATAAAGAAAATGTTTTTAATATTTTATTGTTTTATTTATTTATTTGGTAAGTATTTTAAATCTTTAAGTTAAGTATTTTTTTTTTTTTTGTATTCATGATTTTAAACTTTAAAAAGAATTTCGTTAGTAATATAGAAAATCTACTGTAAAATGGAACTAACAATCACAACAGATAGATAATCACAATGACAACAATAGCATTAGCGATAAAATTACAAATAAATAATACAATTTATTATTATTTTACATTCATAAGACCAATAATGCTATCTGTTTATGTCTATTATATTGTATGTAAGTAAAACACACTTCATGAAAGGAATTTTTGATTGGAGACCATCCAATTTAAAAATATAGTTAAATTTATCTGGGAGTTTCCATATTTGCATCAGTCATTTTTGTCGGACAAAACTTTACATACTTGTTCTGTTCTTTTTATTTTTACATACTTGTTCTGTTCTTTTTATTATGGCGTTCCGAGCGTGCCATTTGAGCACAAAATCACTTCGCCAGTGTCACGTTGAATGGAGAACTCACGAAAGAGGTTGTACGGTAAAAAAAAGTAATAATATTTAACACAGCAGAAAAATGCATGTTTAAGAGAGATCCAGTTAAAGTTTACATACTTGCATGTTTCTTTAACGATAAAATGACAACAGTTTTTCTAAGAACAGACAAAACAAAATTGTAATATTTATTTGTTATATATTTTTTTGCTGATGCTATTTTTTACTTTGACGTTGAGAACAAACGTAAAAAATCTTTAGAGAAATTCAAAGTATAAGATTTTTCTATTTATCCATCCTTTAGCCATCATTTGTCATCAAAAATCGAACCCTTACTACCTGTATTTATTTGAAAGTGCAAATTTCTCACAATAAATAAAAAAATATATAATCAAAATGAATTAAGATTTGAAAATAGGGTACTTACACGTATTTGTTGAAAGTATTAACTCAGAATTCAGGTATAATCAAATTATACATATAATATAATATAATTTCAATTACTATAATAAATGTAAAAAATATAGGCAATATAAAAAATTATAAATAATATAATACTTAAAATAAAATAAAAAAAATAATTAAAATATTCATAAATAACTTGATAGTATGGATCGTGCCTTAGAACATGGGCGCCAACATAGAGACACCAACAGAAGCGTACTAGACTAGAAAACGCCACATCCGCTTAATTTGCAACTTGCGTGGATCTACACGTGTATCGATTTAGTTTTATACTTACTGTAGTTGTTTTTTTTGGTAAATAGTGAATAATAAATAGAATAATAGTTTTTCATACGTATTATTTTTCGTAGTTAATCAAGGTAAGCTTTAAAAAGAATACAAGTTATATTTTTGACTATCTATATAAAGATATTGGGCAAGCGTCGCCATATTGTATCCAGTCGCCACTAATTCATCGTTCGATTATCTACAAACTTGGATTGCTTTTAAAGTTTCTCTTGTATTTAATTTAGTAATGTTCACATAAAGCCACGTTGTTGTTTTGTTAATCATGCAGTAAGTATAAATAATGTGTTTGTTTATTTTTACATGCCGCGTGGTGTCGATTCTCGAGTGCCGACTAAAAATTCGGTGCCGCCATTTCATTTAACTACGTTGTACCAAAATTATGTTGAATAGATGCCTAAAATGCATAATTTGTCTAATATTTCTTTGTAATTAGTAGTGTTTATGATTAAATATCATATCTACTACCATATTTTCAAAAAATAGCAAATTACAAATTGCCTATATTTGACTTACTACCTTTCTAAAAATGTGCTTTAAATCTTTACTTTCGGATTACGTAATTTACTTATTGAGGACATGATATATAATTTATTAATATTTGTCTAGTTTTCTCTTTTTCAAAAACATTCAAACATTGATTTTTCTGACCTTAAAATTTTTAGGTTAGGATGGTTAACTTGATTTAATTATCTATGCATTTTTTAATTATTTAATCAATTATGAATAATAAGCAATGTGCCTGATTTATTATATTTTAGGTTACAGCGTTGTTACAATGTGTTTATTTACAGACGTGAAAAGAAAATGGTGGGTTCCCGCGTGTACGTAGGCGGGCTTCCCTTCGGTGTCCGGGAAAGAGATTTAGAAAAGTTCTTCAAAGGATTCGGCAGAATTAGGGATATACTTATTAAAAATGGATACGGTTTTGTGGTAAGACATAATTTGTATCAAAAAGTATAAAGAAACTAATTTCAAATACCTGTAATTTAGGCATATATTAAACACTTCAAATATGTCTACATGACTTTTAAAGGAAATTTATGACCAACAAATACACTAGCGAAATTATTAAATAATTTCATTACCCTTTACCCTGTTTGTTACCCTTAACCATTTGAGCTTTGACACAAAGAACCATTCATAAAAGGATAGTCATAACTATTCTTCTTATTAATTTAGGTAACATTGGTTTAATAGAAGACTTTAGGCATTTTAAAAAGAAAAGTCATAATAGTTTAAGCAAACTAAAAATTGTGAGAACTTGAGTATTAATTGTCTATCAGACTTACCCAGATTGACTGTACTTGTTAAAATTTATTTTAACAAAAATTGTAACGGCAAATAAGTTGTAAAACTTGTTACTATATACTTGTCTTTTTACACAAATGCTAACAGCAAAAAAGTAATGCTTTTTATACAGCTATGTCGATAAGAATATTTGGTTTTGTAGCTGGAGGACTTTAACAGTATCTAAGAGATGTGCATTGTTAGTTTTGTTATGTTAAAATTTTTTCATTCATAGCCATATTTTTTAAATTTTTTATATATTTTATGTGATATTAGTGTTTATTTATAGGAATTTGAAGATTATAGAGATGCAGATGATGCTGTGTATGAGCTAAATGGAAAAGAACTGCTTGGTGAGAGGTGAGCAAGACTACTAGTAAAAATATAAATTTAGATAATTGTGAAGTTAAGATTAAACTTGAGAGTACATGTTAAATAATATATATGTATAGAATAAATAAATAACTAGTAAATTTCTAAGTTAAACTAATAAATTTTCTTTATCAGCCGGCTCCACATTTTGTAAGAATTTGTATGGAGAACTGATTCTAGTATTAATTTTGTGAGCCTGTTTGAAAGGGATATCTGAATAACATGAGAGGTTGTTAGAAAGTGATTTACTTTTTAGAATATTCATTTAATTTTGTTTTATTTTGTTTAATTTTCTTTTATATATAGGTGATTTTAATAAAATGTTTGAAATGTGAGAGTCGAGAGTTGTGTGGTATAATTACAGGAGTATAGTATATTTAAATAGCATTAAAAAAAAATCTGCTTCACACTGGATCCTGCACACACCATGGTAGGCAGAGGGAACTTAGTGTTAAGACAGTCTGTTATATAGCATCAGTTTAATTATTTTGTGAATTCTATAATACCAAATAATAATTAGTATAGCCAGGAAAATAAATCAATAAATGGTTTTTCATATTTCTATAATTAATGTCAATGGAACATTGACAAACTTTTCATAATTTATGTTACCATGCATTACATGATGTTTCAATACGTCTTTCTGGTAATGGTAATTGTAGATGAGGTATGCATCAGTGTAGTGTAGTGGTACCGCACTGGTCTCGTGGTTGTGGTGTATGATGGTGGTGTGTGGTGTGCCGCAGGGTGGTGGTGGAGCCGGCGAGGGGCATCGACCGCAGCGCGGACCGCTACCGGCGTGACCGCCACTACGAGCGCGACCGCGGCCGGTCGCGATACGAGTGAGTGTTGTTTGTAGGGTGTCGGTGGAGCGCGCGCGCGGCATGCCACGCGGCTCGGACCGCTGGCGTGCCAACCCGCACGCCCCACACGCCCACGCCCACGCCCACGCGACCCACGCCCCACAGGCGCGGCGACCGCGCAACGCCAGGCAGAACGCGTCTGTATACCACACGCACACATTACACTCCCGCGCACATGTACACAAACGCGTGCATATTACACACACATGCAAGAACTTAACACATGCGCACACCTAAAACACACATACATAATATTATTAATTATTAAATTTATTGCTTACACATGATTGCAACTTTATTAAAGTTTTAATGAAGTATAATTAAATCCAAAAACCGACCTCTTCAAAGGGTTACTCCTTGCTTGTTTCCTCTCGAATTTTTAAGTTGGTTACACTGAAATAAAAAGGAAAATTAATTTCTACAAATAATATTTCTGTAACTAATTGAAAATTTAAATATTGATTGATTTAATACTGATAAAGGCATTAGATATATAATTATCTATATCAGTAAGTAATGTCAAGCAGTAATAAATACACGATTTTAGATAACCTTGAAATGAATTTGCTGTGTTGTTAATTAAATATGCTAAATGTGATAAATAAAAATTTCAGTATTTGATAATTGACAATGACATACTTAAAATTCAATATGTATTAGTTTTATCATTTATTATTGATGCTATAGATTTATAGAGGCCAGTTGGCGCATAGACACAACACAGGCTGTGGGTTCAATTCCCATATGAAATTAAATATTCAGTTTATCTGTGTGTAATTCAAATAAAACTGATACTATTAATAAGAATTCTCGTTTTATGTGAATCTATACTAATAATATATTTAAGCTAAAATCATGTTATTTCCGTTTCCAGTGACTACAATTATAGATACGGGCCGCCGACGCGCACAGAATATCGACTTATCGTCGAAAATCTGTCTAGCCGCATTAGCTGGCAGGTAAGACATTGAGAGGCGGTCATCATCACCTCATCACGATCACTCAGGGCTGGCCAATCGGCTATCGACACCTCACCCACACGCGAATACCATCCACGGACCCACGGGCCTATACAATTATGGACCAAACCAGACTGGACCAGACAAGACCGGACCCGATGAGACCAGCGAGACACGGATACCAGATGAATGACGATCAATGATGAACACCCACTCAGGCTATGGATCAGAGAAAATGCGTTGTGACGACCAGACCAGACCAGACTGTATGAACCAATGAGATATCCGGCACCCAAAGTGAGACGAGCCTGGAGCAGAACGATGCAGCGTTTGCTTTAATGCAAAATAAATTCTAAGTAGCTTTCATGTTTTGTAACTTTAATGTTAATACATACATATATACAATTGTAAAGTAAAACTTACATAACATTGCGAGCTTATAGTTTTTTAAATAACGACAGAAGGTGGCGTTTCGTGTGCCATGGCCAGAGCCCTTGCCGATGTAGCGTGTGTGTGAGGCGATGTTAGGAGCCAGGCCGACCCGCGCCGCCGCCGCCCACAGGTAAAGTCGGGCCCACGACAGGATATATGATCGTTACGACGATCGCACTTTAAATTTCATTCATTTTATATTTAGTTAACCGCTCGAGGGTTAATGTGGCGTTTTAAGTTTTTTTTTTGTAATTCCTTTATTTTGGTGCCTAAACAGTTTTTCGTTATCGGTACTGCCTAGGTATCATTGCTTACTGCAACGGGGTTGAGGTCAGGATTGAAGAGCGGTCCTGCTATTCCTTTGTGGGGTCCTAAGTATTTGGATGTTTTGAGGTTCAGGATGTCAACTTCACTGGTCTTTTCGTTTACACTTGACGTTGCAATGGATATGGACTTTCTGGATTATTGGATACAGTAACTGGAATTGCCAATGTAAGAATCAATAGAATGGATTGCTGGTGATGGCTTGGATCTTGCTATATCACGCTTTTAAAATTGGTGAAAACTGGAGGAGGGACTTAAAATATTTTATAGGAGATTCTTGAAGAGGATTGTTTTATGACGAAACTTTTATTGAATAAACCATAGACAAAAAGGCATTAGTGTGGCTCGGATGGACAAGTCTAGAGGAAGGATGGATCTAAACTACAAAATAATATGAAAAACAAAGCAAATTAAATAGATGACAATGAACTTTAAACAAGATGCGAATCAGCTGTCGATTTCTATATGACAAGACATTACGACATTTATATACCTATACCATGATGGCTGTCGTAAATAGTAATGAATGATAACCTGCTTGTTTACCGTTTACGAAATATCTGTATAGGCACAGTCATTTATTTTTAATTTCAAAGGTACTATTCATCTGAACACATCAACTATTAGGGAATCACCACTTTTTCTACAAGCTTCATTCAAAGTAATAAAAAAGAGATTTATTATAATAAAAAAACTAATTAGAAATGAAATTCTTAATGATGATATCGTTTTTTTACCATCTTTCGGGGCTGAAAGTCTTGATGATAAACATTTATCTGATGAAGATTGTAGAAAAGGTTTTAGTTGGGGTGAAAAAAATAATTATTAACATGCTTTGTTGACTTTCAGGACTTGAAGGATTACATGCGTCAAGCTGGTGAAGTAACTTACGCTGATGCTCACAAACAACACAGAAATGAAGGGTAAGCAGATTCAATAACAGTTTCTGAATAAAATGTTCTGTTTAATACTATATAGAACTTTTAACATTGCATTATTGAGAAACTTTATATTAAGTTTTTGCTTCTTGGTTTGGTAAGTGAAGGAAAAATGCAGCATTTACTCCTAACCTAACCTAAATACAATTGGTGGAAAGCGGAAAGTGAAACAATTCCTAACAGTATCTGTTTTTTTGGCTGTCTCACTAAAAGCAGTTAATGTACTATAAAGAAATCCAAATTACAAAAGTTGTAAATTATATAAAACCCCATTAGTACCAGTTGTGTTTAGTGTTTTGTTGTTTAAAAAATAGAAGTAGTTATTACATAGACAACTAATACACTACCTGCTGTGTTGTGGCCGCCCTGAAGTTAGGTTTTCTGAATTTGAACATTGTTCACTCTGGAAGAAAATAATTAAAAGTATGAAAAATAATTAAAAAGCATTTTAGTAATAGGCTTTTATAGAGTACTTAAAACAGTGGTTTCATTTAAAGAGGTGCTGACAAAAACACTGTATAATAAATACTATCTGAAATAATAATGATTATAATGTGTTGTATGCAGTGTGGTAGAGTTCGCGACGCACTCTGACATGCGCGCGGCGATGGAAAAGCTGGACGGCACGGAACTGAACGGGCGCCGCGTTCGCCTTGTGGAGGACCGCCGCTCCTCGCGCCGTCGCTCCAGGTCCTCGTCCTCGCGCTCCCGCAGCCGCAGCCGTGAGAGACGCCGCTCCAGGTACCATTGCTATTATGTGGTTCGATAGGTACCCATGTGGTACTCTTGCCCTGATAAGATAACGCAGGGCTTGTCCCAATGTTACGGGGATGTGAAAAATAGGGAGATACAGAGAGGGGCTGGAAAAAAGGCCTAGTTTTTTTTATAAAATATTTATTACATAGTATTATAATAAACAATAAGAGTTTCATATTACTTTATTTTAAAATATAAATTTTAGAGTTAGGTCTGTTCATGATGATACTATATTTTTTACCATCTTTCGGGGCTGAATACCTGTGAATGATAACTTTCATACTGAGAATATTAATTTGTTTATATGTATTTTTTTATTAGTAAGTAACATTTTCTAATCAATATAATACAATACATAACAGGTCCCGTTCTCGTCGTTCGTCGCGCTCTCGTTCCAAGTCCCGCCCTAAGAGCAAGAGCCCACCAGCCAAGTCCCGGTCGAGGTCCCGTTCAAAGTGAGTCCTACTGCTTACAATGAACGAATGAATGACGATGTCGCTCATATTAGCTATCACCTAGTTATTACTGTAAATATGCCACTTAAGGTCTGCTTGGCGTAACATACCCTTTATATCGAAACATCTTTAAACCATTGCTTGCATGTGAACAATTAAAATGAATATTAATTCACAATTTATACAGCCTTATCGAATATTGCATGACTTTCTGAGAAATAAATTAACCTAGTGTTCATTTGGCTAGGTGTGTTATATCATGCGCTGAGCAAAACTTAAAATCGTAAGTATTATAGTACTAGTACGTTTATTACGTATGTAGTGGTGTAGCTTCGTTAATTGATGTAATGGCGTATGCACACTGTCTTCCTAACTGTATTAACAGTATTTCTCTATATATTTAGATTTGCCACCATTATAATTATCACCTATTTAATTAATAATAAATTGAATGATGTATAATGTTGACAAATCCCGTAAGAGTATATATCGATCGATGTGTAGAACGTAGCTAATCTCGCTAGGGACCGCAGCCGATCCAGGTCTGCCAAGTCGGAGCGGCGCTCGGCGTCCCGCGGGGGCTCCCGTGGGGGCTCGCGGGGCTCCCGTGGTGGATCGAAGGGCTCCCGTGGGGGCTCCGAGCAACGCGCCTCGCCCGCCCGCAACGGCCGCTCAGAGTCTCGTGACCCCAAGCATGATGACAAGTAAGTTGCCATTGTAAATTTAAAAAGTCTGACAATGGTGTTTGGTCAACTGTAGTTATTATTCATTATATCTGATAAATGATTTTAGTATTTAGACTGTATTTTGTCTGTTGTGTGAGGTCTTGATTCGGTGATATGGGGCTGTCCATGGATTTGTTTCACGAATTTTGCATATTTGTTCCCCTTTGCAACTTTCCATAGATGTAGCCTCCCCCCTCCTTTTACCTGTGTGATGTAACATATTTAAGAATTTCAGATATAGATTTTTTAAAATTAAAACAGTTAAAGTTACTTTTGTATATTGTTTATTTAAATGTTATGAAGTTTTGGACACCCCCATCTTTTATCACACCACATATACACACCAATATTTTATGGATGAGTCCTGTACATTGTTGATATATTGAATTATAACCTCAAACCAAATTAGGCACGATTGTCAGATTGTACTGATGTTATATATTTATCGGCACTGTTAAATTACCAAATTTCATTCTTGTAATTAATTGATGGCACAAATTGTTTATTCATTTAACTCTTACCGTATTTTCCTGCAACATTTGAAGAGAGGCCGTCGACAAGGCCAGGTGAGAATGTTCTTCAATAGTTTAGCAGTAGTGGCACATCACTCCTTGTTTTGTTGCTTCTTTTTGAGCTTTTGATGATATTATATTATGTAATTTTTTGTTGTTTTCCACTTTAGTTTATCCCTGCTTTATTTCTTTTTCGTATTTGCACATGTATGACAATTGAGTAATTTATATAATGAAAAAAATAAAAAAAATATTTGTAAAATTAAATGAATTGAAATATTTTAATTTATTTATTTTATGTTGCGTAACCTTTAGTTAGCATCTCATTATTTACTCAGGGAAAGGTCTCGTTCCCGTAGCAAAGAAGCGGGCTCGCCCAAACGTGAGGAGCGCGAGGAGCGTCGCTCGCGCGAGTCCAAGTCACGCTCGCGTGACCGTTCCCGCTCGCGCGACCGTTCCCGTTCCCGCTCACGTTCGCGTTCCCGTTCCCGCGGTCGCTCAGGCTCCGCCTCGCCGCGCCAGAACGGCGACGCCGAGCGCGCCAGCACCGACCGCGACCGCTCACCCCGTAGTGGAGACTAATAAGTTTTACCCAATTTTGTATATGCATTTCGATTTCAATATATGGTCTACAGTTTGGGAGACGAGACTTAAAATTCAATTTTATAATATTAATTTTAATGTAATTTATAGGTTTTTTGATCTCGAGACAAATTTATATTTGATTGGCTCTCGTGTGGGTCTCCGATTATTACTGACGCGTTGTTTTTCTGTAGCGCAATTACTTTTCAGTTTTCATAGAAAAGAAAGGTCACGTTTTTATTCAAAATTATGGGAATGTCATTGTGGGCTAGTGAATGTTGTTTCGAAAAAGAGAGCAGAGAGAACGAGAGAGGGTGTGCTGCACACGATGGGCGTAAGATAACAAATGTAGCCTGTATTTGGCTATTTTAATTTCTTTTTCTATATGTGTATATGCAATTTATTTAAGACAAAATGTCAAAGTTTTGGAATCGGAAAATATTTCATTCATAAGTTTCAAAAGAACTTTCTTGTGAATTGAAAAGTGTAAAAAAAGTATATTTTACCTTATTGCTAGGTAATTAGAATGAGTTTTCATTGACACCCTATTCAAATAGGTTAATGTGTTTTGTAAATACTGTATCGTTTGTAAGGCACCAAATAATAAATAATTAAGATTTTTTTGTGTTGTTTTATTTAAAAACCTAAATGAAGTAAGGACTTCCACACAATACACTTATTTACTTGAGCTTAGTTTTGATGTTCCATTGCTACTTGCTCCTCTTATATTTGCAATTACAAAAAAATTGTATTTTCTAGTTAAGTACAATAAAAATAAAATTTTATATGTAAAGCAGAAAATTAGATGTAATAGAAATTAAAGGATATAATAGTCAAGCAAATATGTAATTAAAAATATTAATCACAAAGACACTGAAATCTGCAAGTAAGTTTTAAAAAAAATGATTTTGAGAAAGAAAAAATGATATAGATAAATAAATCAACAATAAATTTAAAACACATTTCCTACTGTAACCTCTAATATGATTTTGTAAGCCTAATTTTTGTACAAAATTGTATTTTCCTAAAACTTGATATTTTTTAAATAGGTCACTATAATAATTCTAAGGGTGCGATATACTTAAAATAAGTAAGCAAAACAGATCGCTTGCAACTGCTATCAAATCTAGCAATTCTATTTCAAAAACATAAATTTACATTAGATTAGCTTATTTTTTAAATATTTCTAAGCTTTGTCAAGATTAAATGAAACCATATTTCATTATAATTATATAGTAGAGAAAAGTGACACTTGATTCACATATGACAATATTTAATTGCAATTTAACAAATAGCGGTTTTTGCTCACAAATTTAATGTTGATTATATCTAAGGTGGTCGTATTGAGGCCGTCGTGGCGCTACGGCACAAGGTGTACACAGGCACAGGGAAACTAGTGTTAAGGCACTTCGTTTCCCACTTTATGCCGAATTCTGGGGGCATTGCATGTTGAGTGGCAGAACTCAACACCGCGCTTTGCCTCTACACCAGAGCGAAGAAATAAAAATATAAACGTAAATAAATATTTCACTTCCTCGAGTGGGGATCGAACCCACAACCGTCGCGTTACAGTCACACCCTTGTGCCGCTGGGCCACGACGGCATCTATATTTATTTATTTTTCTTTTAAATTTACACTTATTTAGTTTAATAAGTGTAATTTAGTTTTCATATTTTGTCGTATTTTATTATATATATATTTATCATATTTTGTTTCAATTATTTATTTTGACAATTCCTTTTTAGATTTTAATATTTTCATTTTAGATTTATTTAAATTATGTATTAAATTTTAATGTAATTAAAAAAAATCAATAAAAAGTAAATTAAAATGGTAAAATTAAAAAATAGCTTTCGTCTTTTATTACTTCTAAGTTTCTATTAGTTTCATATTTTAATCCATGTACATAGTAGGTAGCGAGAACCTAGTTTCAAGGCACTTTGTTTTCCGCTTTCCGTTCAAATTCGAGAAATTGCTAGTTGAAATGTCGGAACTCTCCGCTGCGCTATGCAAAGGCATAAACTAATTGCCCTTAATTATTTTCTTTATTATTATTTTAATTATATTTACTGCTAATTTATCTTTATTTCAATTAATAAAATTTTACTATAGCTTTTTATAAGACATATTTGGGTTCATTGTATTGTAAATAAGAAATAAAATACATTTAATAATTTTTGTAAACAATTGTTTATTAACATTTTATCATCTCGCATCTGCATAATACACATCCGTCACTTACACGCCGCAGAGATATCACCCACAATAGCATTACAATGACTTTTGATTGTTATAGGAAATATCTATGGAATTATTTTGTTAGTCCCGTCTACAGGAATGGCTTTCATTTTTCTTTCGACTAAAAATTTATCTATTATTATGTGAATATACTAAAAGTATATAAAGAAGAATAAATTGTTGTACTTTGTCTAATTAAATACATAAAGTAATTAAGAAGTTCGCAACATGCAAAATAAACATAGAGAAATAGTAAGAAATAAACAAAAATAAAGAGTTACTTATGAGGAATGGAATGATTGGATTTTCTTTCAGTATACTCACAACTAATAAATGCATCGATGATTCTTATAAAACAATAAATCCACAAAATACAAATCAAGATTTTCGAAGACAGTTTCGCTTCAGTCAATTGTAAACATTTCAAAAAATAATTACACGTTGATTTTTTTTAGGTAATAGATAATTAAAGTAATTCACAATAATCGCAATCATTTTCAATTTTAATAAATAAATTAAAAATACTGTCATTTTATTGGGTTCGGAGATTAATTACATTGGCGTATAATATATTTAAAAATATACAAAAAAAATATTTCAAAAAGAAAAATGAAAGTGTCGCTCAACCGTTTTTTAAGTACACTAGATACGACATCAGTTCCTGTGATGTTACCTATTACACATACATAATTTAATATTACAATTTGTCACCTTACAAAATTAAATACAAGAACATTATTTATTATTGATCATCAGTCTATTCATATTTTGATATAAATTTTACAATTTTTGTCGATTTAAACCTCTAATGTATGTACAAAAGGCAACATAAGAGGTAACGCACTTAAATAGTAGTATCTACAATTTTTTTTATAACACTGTAATTTAAAATAGAGCTGACTGGTCGACGAGATCTCACGTGTTCGCTGTTGAACACGTAAAAACTCATGAACTCAATCAATATAAACAACGTGAGCTGTATTAAAATAAATAAGTTAAAAACAACTTGCAATATCGAATCCTATGTTGCCTAATGACGCTTATATTGTCACAGTACTCCTAAACAAGTAATGGAGAATATACTTAAATAACTAAAACTTAATAGTTTTTTTTATACACAATGACTTAGGTTTCGACATTTGTTTCTTATAAGTACACAAATTAGTTTAACCTATGGACTAATAAAGTGCGCTGTGTAATTACTGTATGGTGCGAGAACTGAATCCGCGACCTCCACGCCGACCGCGGAGGACGAGACCACGGCGCTCGCACCGAGGAACATTTATTCTATATGTCAGATAATACATGTGAGATTATAAAAAAAATCTACGCCGATTTTCAGGAAAACCGCAACAAGATTTTTCAGCTTTTAATTAACAATCATAATCATAGGAACAATGATAATAATTATAATTGGTCAAGTAATAGTAATAACAGAATGCATTATTTGGTTTATACAAGCCAACAGAAGGGAACAGCGGGGAACATTAAAGATGCGATACTGACCACCGACACGTCACAAGTAAAAAAAAACCACAAAGGATATGTTTCAATTTAGGAGAAAAAAAGAAACACACAAACGGTCCTACACCATTTTTCCATTTCATCAGAAATAAAAAAACGGAAGGAGCGTTTGAACGTTTAGTGTGAACGAGGCATGACAGATTCGAAAATGGAACGACTGGAAGAGATAGTATTAAAGTGTGGATTTGTATATATCTAGTGACAGTGCAGTGTTTAGTATCGTGCCAGTGCGCGGTCGCGCGGCGGACCGAGACCGCGCGAGTCGCGCTTCACCGTTACCTACAGAGATCGCAGACAGTGGAACATCGTCCACTACCCCACAGCAAGCGCGGTCCTCACCCTACCGAAACAGTTACCATGGGAAACGTCAAGAAATATAATTATATCTATAGTTTCCCATAATAACCGAAATCAACTTAAAATCACTAGTCCATTTACAATCAGTCATAATCGTCATCGATTCGGGCACAATCAAGGCGGCACCGGGCGACGCTTGCCGATAAAGGGTGGAAAGTGCGATCCGGCTTGCCATCAATATGTACAGGGCGCGCGGATCGCGATCGTAATAAATATATCCGAATACTTAAAACTAGCCGTCTATACAGGGGTCACTTTACACTTTACGCTATATGTACACGCGGCGCACAGCCTGGTTCGCACGAGCGTCCGTTGTGAATAAATAAGTTAATGTCCATTGCCGCTTTAGTTAGCACTGCACTGGCGTTGCTCGGGGCACAGCGGCGCACAGCCTAGGTCGCACTAGCGTCCGATGTGAATAAATAACTTAAGTGTCCATTGCCGCGGTCGCTAGCACTACACTTGCGTGGCGAAGGTGGGCAGGCAGTGGTCGTCCAACATGTACACCCCCCCGCCCTCCAGCGGCCTCTTCACTAGCGACGTATCGCTGTAACAAAAACAACCACCTTTAGTATATAGTAATCAAATTAATTATAAAACTTCCAAATAAATTATTCTACTGAAATTAAGATGTTTTATACGATCTTAGGTTTTTAATTAGTGTGACAAAAGAGAATTAGTAATTATTTTTAGAGTGTACGTATGTAGTGTTAGGTACTGACCTATTGGCGCAATACGCGGAGTCTGCCGAGATCCTCGACAGCCTTGGGTCGAGCGTCGCGAGGAGTCTCGCAGCGTTGTCTGTATTAAGTGTTTTTCGCTTGCATTCCTCCGCCNACTAGCGACGTATCGCTGTAACAAAAGAAACCTCCTTTAGTATACAGTAATCAAATTAATTAGAAAGCTTCCAAGTAAATTATTCTACTGAAAATGAGATGTTTTAAACGATTGTAGGTTTTTAATTAGTGTCAAAAGAGAATTAGTAATTATTTTTAGAGTGTACGTATGAAGTGTTAGGTACTGACCTATTGGCGCAATACGCGGAGTCTGCCGAGATCCTCGACAGCCTTGGGTCGAGCGTCGCGAGTAGTCTCGCAGCGTTGTCTGTATTAAGTGTTTTTCGCTTGCATTCCTCCGCCGCCGCGTTGTGCGCGTTCTGGCACTCAGGTACTGGCCCCTCACACTTCCCCCATGTATTTCTGATAACGCGGCCGCCGTTGCCGGCGTTGGCTGCGTTTTGCGCTCTCGCCTCAGCATCGGCGGCATTTTGAGCCCGTTTTCTTCTTCTCCTTATACACGCCACGATGATGACCGCTCCAAACGCGGCCACCGGCACGGCTACTGATAACACCACTATTAGCACAATATGCCTTCCCGATAAACTTTCTTGTTCAGGTGTTTCATCGCCTATTCTTCTTAAATGACCTCCCGCCGGCTTAGCAGCGACAAAATCAGCTAGTGAGACAGTGCAGGATTTTCCGCCCCAGCCAACTGGACAGTTGCAGTGGTATCCGTCGACGCGATCCCGGCAAGTACCTCCGTTCCGACAAGGGGATGACGCACACTCATCCACGTCTATGCTGCAGTCTTTTCCAGCGAAACCGGGCCGGCATCGGCATTCATAATCATTGTCCAAGACGTGGCATTCTCCACCATTAGCACATGGTTTTGCTAAGCAGAAATCGACGCGGGTTTCACATCTAGGGCCGAGGAACCCGGGGGCGCACTGGCATCTCTGTCCGTTGACCAAATCCACACAAGTGCCGCCATGTTCACAAATAATTCCAGCGCAGTCATCGATATCAATTTCGCATCGGTTTCCCCTAAATCCTGGCTTACATGAGCATCGAAAACCGTCGCCCGCTCGTGTGCACATTGCACCATTTCTACAAGGGTTTGCAGCGCATGGGTCAGCTTCGAGCGCGCAATCGAGGCCGGCGTATCCCGGAGGACAGACACATACGTATCCGGAGGGTCGCGGTTCACAAGTTCCACCATTTCGGCAAGGTTGATCAGCACAAGTCAGTCTTCGAGTTTCGCACTGGGCGCCTTCATATCCTGACGGGCAAGCGCATGACAGTTCCCCACCCTCATCCGGAACACAAGCACCTCCATTCAGACATGGTCGGACAGAGCACGAATGGAGTGACTTTTCGCAGTCCGGGCCGGTGTACTCAGGTGGGCACATACAGGTGTAGCTGCCTTGCCCAGTGTTATGACAAGTGCCTCCGTTTCTGCAGGGTCGATGGTTGGTGCAATAGTTCAAGTCCTGGTTACAGAACAGTCCGCCCCATCCTTCTTCGCAAATACAATCCCAAGGTTTCGAGCAGGTTCCGTGCACGCAACCGGGATGCCGCTCGCATTGATCACAGAGCTCGCCCACCCAGCCCGAATGACAACTGAAATATAAAAAAAACATAAGTCAGTAAAGTATATGACGTGATAACAAGCGTCTAAAAAGCTCATGTAAAACGAACAATGACGAGGATGAATGATTTAGAGGGAAGAACGTTAAGCGTTTAACACAAGGGTGCGAAGTACTCACATGCATTCGTCGGGCTTGAGGCAGTGGCCGTGCTCCGAGTCGCAGCCGGGCAGGCACCTCGCTGCAACAAAAGGAAAAGGTTCGTTAGCGCATCACAAAGACAAAGCTTTCACAATAGAACGCCACTGGTCGCACTGAAAGGCAAAAACGGTCGATAATTCCTCAATTGTACACAATTTCGCATATTAGATGCGGAATCTGCGAAGAATCGCAAAGGACACGACAACAAAGAGAGAGAGGTTCGTTAGCGTCCCGAGTCGGGGGCGAGGTCATGCGCACCGATCATTTATTCCTACCTCCAACCATAGCGAGCTTATACCAAGTTTATTGCTCAAATTAATTTATCCTCGCATACCTTCTGCTCAGGACGTAAATTCATTCCATCGCGTATCGCTTTATTTCGTAATAGCGAGATATTTATTTATATTGGATTCTAAACATTCATATTTTATTCGGACGTGATGTATTACCAGTGTAATATGTGCGCATCGTTAACCGTGTGATTTACGTGCTGTACGGCGAACCTTACCCCGCTGCGGCGTGACTATGTAATGGAAATGTAATGGTAGAAACTTGTATTTGCGCGTGCATTGCGGTCTGAGTACAGACAAAGGTAACAACAACAAAAGGTGAAGAAGTAATGGCACAGTGCACGTTGTTAAAAAAATTGTTTTGAAACGAGAAGTACGCCGTAACGTCGTATCGGTCGGGTGCGCATGGGCAACTTATCGGAGCGAATACAAAGGGGGGGCAGATAGCGCGGGGAGCCTAACCGTCGCTCGACCGTTACTAGTCCCCTAACTCGCTAGAAAAATACTAAGACGCCATTTTGTTGAACGCATTACCTATTCAAATGCAATTTTAAGCCTGGCTTTCGAGTTCTAAATTGAACGAGGAAACAGTTTAGCTCGGCTATATCTTTGCATTTCCGAGCGCAGCGCCGGCTTGTAATAAAGGAGATTAGCCTGCCGCCGCTCCCTAGACCGTAATGTAGGTTTAAACCCATCCGGGCTAACACAAAGCTCCCGAACCCGCTCGCAGCGCTCGCAAACCCGCTTACGATTCACTCAGTTAAATTAGCAATGTTATTTGGTATTTATTCACCATGGTAATGTTACGGAGATTGTATATGAAATTGTAAATGTAATACGCTTTCACAGAGCAAGAATTTCACAGGAGAAATTCGTAATGTTTAAAACAATGAGCAGCTCTCGCTTTATAAAATGTTTTTTTATTATAATTACGTTTAGAATATTAAAGAATTAAATACAGGAAGGCGGCAGTCTGTGTCGGCGTAAAGGTGCATCAAAGACTTAAGTGTCGGCTCCAATACTGGTTACACTATACACTTATACATCACTTGAAGTGTTTTATCTCAACCCTTGAGCATTAGGTAAAACAGGAGTCGTAAAAATTACACTTCAAAATATATTAGGGTAAGTGATCAGAGAGCTACAAAGTAAACGTTCACCGCTCCCCCTAGCTATTAATTATTATCAATGAATGGAACGATATCGATTTCTAATGTTAGACCAACTAAGGGACACCGCACTGCGACCGGCCAAGGTCTTACGAAATATATATGTGGAAGCTATAAAGGCATTAGTGTTTCAGGAGATAATGACAAAAAGTGACCTTCCCCGAGGATGATGCACACGTGCTCTGGAGCAAATATTTAACTGTTCCGACATCTGTTTCTATCCAAAACGGATATTAGGTTCGCGTGGGATTCGCGATTCAACAGAAGGTAATATTCGTGAGAACTCCACTCTCGCTTACAATTAAGCGAAATTAACCGGCCGTAAAGGGTTTCTCTCGCGATGTTTACCCTATCATTAAGAAGGAGAGCCGGATCGAGATAATGCCGTCGGGACATGCAAATCATTTTTCTGATTGTTAAGCTTTCCCAGAAGGCGAGATACCGTTCAGCAGATGCGAGGAAGTTTGAAGACATGATCAGCTATAAGGTGTATTTCGATCGGTGTTCAGATTTCGTTGGTGCATGTTTTTAACCTGGTTGGCGTTCGTAATGTACAGTGCGGTGAACAAGTTGTGGCAGAATTAAAGTTAGATTTGCTGAATGTTTGCGTAATGTTCACTCGAGAAGAAAATAATCAAAAATAAAAAAAAAAGTAAAATCAAATCAGCGCAGATACTTCCAGCTTCAGGGCGGCCACGACTTGTTAACCGTACTGTACTGTAGCACTCGCGATTCACGGTGTGTGTGCGTGTGCGAATAGTGTTGTTTTTATTCCATTATGGCCGCTTCACTCGCTTTTACGTTTTCGTAATCGACGACGTGCTCGCGAGTGTATAGGGTCACCTGGCTTACCTGTCTCATGTTCATATTTTAGAAAGTAACATCTCGCGGACGAAATGAGAAATTTTTGTCGTTACAAAAAAACAGTTGTCATATTCGTAGACCGCAAATGTTTAAAATGTTACCAGAAAATTGTGATTTCGTGGTCATCCAGGATTGCATTTAGACGGGCAGCCCTGGCGTGCGAGCGAGAGGGAGCGCTACACGGAGTGCTGCATGCGTCTCTCTCTCTCTCTCTTGTTTTTTTGCGGCGCCGGAGTGTGGGAACGCGGCGGCAGGTGGGGCTGAGATTGCGACGACATCCGCCCGCCACAATGCATCTTGAGAGGCACCGCTTTGTTTTACAATACGAGACGCGATCTCTTTGACATACGTCACTGGCTGAACGCAGTGACGTTTGAAACGTTTAGATTTTTTTTTTGTGTTTATCTGTGTTTTTTATTGAAATGTCAAATTCATTTCGCTTCGCGGAAACGGAAGTAAATTCAATTTATATCTAGGACATTATAATATATAAGCTCAAGCTTTCCTTTTCTACGCCATAATATTAAAATTTACATAAAAAAAGTGTAATTTTACACAATGTCATTTAAGAAATAAATATACGGTATTGAAGTGATAATAAAAGGGAAGGCCATTGATGAATGTCGCTAATGAGACGTCGCGGGCGGCGTTTTTCCCTGCTTTTGTTTACAATTCCGGCGGCATTCAAAGACAAACAGACCACACGGACGGACGAGCGGTCACACGCTTTTCAAAGTATTCAACCAATCACTATCAACAATAAACTGTACTATCTATTAAATGTCAATAGAAAAATATTAATTAAATTATGTATTTAGTTGTTATATTGACAATGATGTAAGTAACTCAACGTATAATAGAATTACAGTTAAAAATTAAATTAAAACAGCTTCACGCTGTATCCCGCACACAGCAGGATAGGTGGAGGGAACCTAGTGTTAAAACATTCCGTTCCCCACATTCTGCCGTATTCTGGAAGCATTGCGTGTTGAGTGGCAGAAATCAACGTCGCGCTTTGCCTCGACACCAGAGCGAAGAAATGGAAATATAAACGTAAGTAAATATATCACTTCCTCGAGTAAGGATCGAACCCACAACCGTCGCGTTACAGTCACACCCTGGTGCCGCTGTGCCACGACGGTCGTTTAAAATTTAGAAAGTTAAAATTTAAATTAGATTGAAATAATGCATCTAACTTCACATGACCGCTTGCGTCAAAAGAAACTGAACGAACGAACGAACATTAATTTTAGTGATATAGTTTATGCTGCGCAATAAACTTTAATGATGGATGAAGATATACATCTAGAATTAAACATTTAAAGCAACGACCCGTTCATTATAGCATGAAACATTTGAAAGAATTAATTAAATTATAACAAGATGTGAAAAATTCTTATTTAACAATTGAAATATTCACAATTTAATACAGGAAGTGAAGTAACCCTGCGGTCGTATATAGGTTTTTGAACTCGGAAATTTTTAGACTGAAACTACGCTATAAGGTCGTTCACGTTATTACTAAAAATTATTATTTTTCGATGTTTCTAGCAATAAATCCTTGTTTCTATAGCAAATATAAAAGATATTTCGCATTGACAACAGGCGTTAGTTTAAATAATATGTTAAATATAACGCTAGCTGCTCCTATGGGAAGTAGCAATCCTCCCTTGACCCCAATGAGTCAGCTCTGTAATGGCTAGAAAGTATTACACGAACAACATGAAAGGTCATTTATGCTAAATAAAATTGGTTTTATGAGGATGTTCGACCGGATTTGTCATCCTAACCCATTAATGAGGAAGAGTGAATTGGTGAACGCTATTTTAATAGCCATTAAGGGGCGTTACGCACATATAACTCGCGATAACATGTGGATTGTGAAATATATATCTTTGAACAAGGTTATTTCAAATAAGTGGAGTTCGAATCCACGCTATTTGGATAAGTTCAAAGGTTAAACTAATAGGTAATAATAAATAAAATAAATGTATGAATTAAAAAAACTTACGTTTCGAACAGTAATCGCCAGTCCATCCGGTCTTGCATACAATTTCTCCAGTGGGGGAACAAGTATAATGTCCAAAGGGATCGTCTCTCGGCCTGCAGAGGACTTCACATCCAGATCCATAGTAGTGAGCAGCACAAGTGACCCGATAAGACACCTTCAAATGCGCTCCACCCACACCCCCCCACCGCTGCTCCTCCTCATTCCAGGGCCCTCCAACATCAGCTATACTCTGCTTCGTCATCCGCGCGATCAGCGTATCTAAAATAAGAAGCAACATTTCACATACAAATTTCAACTCTAATTAGAAACGAGAAAGTTTAATACCGCTAATGCTATACACAAGATAGAAATCTCGTAAGGATAACGACACGGCTTAATTCGATAAAGTAAAAAGTAATTTGTTTATCATCGTGGGAAAGGGTACGAGGCGAATTGACCTGTTACAGGCCGTCCGACGCCCGCATTCGAATGCGGGACTTTCATTGTTCCCAGCGTGATTCAATGTTTTGGTTCGTTGGTGTTCATTTGATTCATTAAGAATTTGAAGTACACTCTTCACTATTTTCTACATCTCCAAGTTGTAGAAACTAGGAATTCTTAACTAGAGTCCTTGACTAACTAAATGCACGTACTGCTTAGAAACGATTCATTTCTGAACAGAAAAAGCTAAAAAAAAATCTTCCGCAATTAAAAAAAATGAATTGCCAATCCATTCATCAAAGCGAAGCGAGTTGCGAGACGGAGGCGCGCTGGGAAACCTTACCGTCGACCAGTTCCTTTATTTATTTCTCTTCGTGTATGCCTGTGTTTTTTTTCTCTTATTTCGCTTCGCCCGGCGTTACATTCCTAAGCCGGTAATCCCGACAGCATATAAAATTAAACCAGACGCGAAACAAAATTAAAAGGTATGTGAAAAGGATCGATCTCGACTAATTTTGTGGCGTATGGCATTCTCGTTGTCTATAGCTGAGACCTGTTCTTTGTTGCGGGTGGCGTGATAAAGGAAATCAAATAATGAAGCTGGGATATCTTGATAGAATTTTTCTGTTCTTTTGTTTACAATAATTATAAATGTTATCTTGCAGGGCAATGCTTGTGATGTATTGGGTCGATTAAATATTTATGGTTTCTTCAGGTTCTCATTGTGTCCACGAGTGCGTAGTGTTAAGACACTCCGCTTCCCAATTTCCGCTTGTTGAGTGGCGAAAAATTTCATTTCCTCGAGTGAGAATCGAACCTATCCCTTGCCCCTGCGCCACGACTGGTCTCGACCTCACATGTTATTTTAATAATAAATAAGTGATTCACCGTTCTTTACATAATCCTCGTAAAGAGTAATAGCCAATGAGGGATCGCACTCCGAAGGCGGAGTGCCTCAGTACTCGTATATACATAGAGTACGTAAGCTTACACCGATTGTATCTGCGCAATAAATCTATGAGATAAAACATGTTCGAGCAACGAAAATATAATAAATATCAATAAATTCAATATTGGAATAGAAAATGTGAGTTGTACTTACTAAAGAAAATTTTAGCATGTGAATGTTCGAAGCCTTTTATCAGTTTATTGTAAGTACGTGATATTATAATATAAATAAAAAAATAGTAGAATATCTATTGTCTATAATATAATATGATTTTTTTTTTGCTTCACGCTGTATCACGCATATAGAAGGGTAGGCAGAGGTTAAGACATTCTGTTTCCCACTTTAAGCTGAATTTTCGAGGCATTGCGTGTTAAGTGGCGGAATTAAACGCCGCGTGTTGTATCTTGTATGTAACAGAACGAAGAAATGAAAATATTAATTTCCAAGAGGCAATCGAACCCACGACCGTCGCGCTTACACGTTTGTGCCACAGACGTCAATAATTAAATCTTTATTAAATTTCTAAATGATATTGTAATACGATACGTTTATTTGAAACGAATGTTTATTTTAAAGCGAAGTGAAGAGTTCGTAGGGAATTAGAAAAATGATGTGTGGGAACGTACTCGAAGCAATTTAGCTCGAATGTGCTTGGAGAATTATGGCAACCGTGCAAACGGCCCAGGTGGGCTAGGGCTGCTACCCAGGTGAAATATGACCGCTCTGACATACACTATTACCTACGTTTATTACTCATATATAATATATCTTTACTAGGAATATATGAAATTATTAATAATGACAATATATTATACAAATACTTTTGTTAGAATATTTAAAATTGGTTCGCTTTTTGCCGTCCACACACTATAAAGAAAACAAAACGCATCTATTAATGCCGAACTCCGACCAAATAACACCAATCATTGAAAATTATTACCGAAACGATATTAAATGAAGGTGTATCCTATAGTCTATTAATGTAGTACAAATTCGATATTAAATAACACATTAAAAGCAGAACGAGGTATACTGCTACGTGCTGGGCTGTACCATGTAATTACGGGCCCAGAGGTCACTCAAAATTATAAACTAAGATATAAATAAAGATACAAACAAAAGAAAACAAAAGAAAGAGAAATAACAGATAATTGGATAAGATTGTAAGACTATTATATATAAAAGTATATTTTTAACACGATTTTTAAGGAACATGCGAACCGACTTCCGTTGATCGACGATCGATCAATAAATAAGGAGCGGATGCTGCACTTAGTCATATAGGTTGATTGACAAGTACTAGATCTGGTCTAGTCACGTCAACCATCATAGCATAGCATGGTTGATGATAAAACAACCTAGTTGTTGTCCACCGGTGCCCGGTGCCCGTTGATTCGTGAGCAGTTGTTTCGATTTCTCGTTTTAGTCACCTGCCCGGCCGGCCGACCTGTTGCTGGCTGTGGGAAACGGCATCTCATCAATGGAGTGTGTACAAACGCACTCCTTTTGTTTATAAAACTGTCCACTTCTAAGGCTTGGAGGGTATGTAAATACTGGTAAACCAATGAATTTGTAAGGTTTGGTATTTATGAGTTTTTCTATGTTGGATTGTTAGCAATTATTTATTTTTGGGTGATAAGTATTAATAATTTCAATATTTTAGTTCCAGAAATGTCTTTAGTATGCTTATTTATTAATTTTAAAAAATATAACGAAAATTTAATAGTTATAATATTTGCTTTTCATTTTATTGTTAAATAAATAAAAAAATAAAAAAGGAACTCAATGAATTAGTAAGTTAAATCTCATATAACAGAATCATAATCTCATCTGGTTTGTAATATTAGGTAGCGGCCCCGCGGCTACGAGCGGCGCGAGACCAGACACATAATTGCCTTCGAATCTGTTATCATTACTCTCTTTTCACACGCTCCCATTCTACTATCTACAATACGTCGGTAGGTGTAAAACGAGACAATACAATAATCGTAAACGAAGTGGCAACTCTATAAACAAGACATTCGAGACATTGTTCGACACCTAAGTATTATCCAGATTATATGTTTAGTGTCTGTCAACATCGCTTCCCGACCACGCCAATGTCTGTTACATCATAAATCCAGTCTTCCGGACCATCTTCCGTAAATTTCAACTCGAAGCCATATGACGACGAAAGATGAAGTGTAAACTAAAATCCACTTCCCCCAAAATTCATTTTTGGTGTCGAGTAAACAAAACACGAAGCCGTTACTGCGTCCCAGGTGCGACTCAGCTCGCCCCGGGCGACGCACAAAAGATTTCGGTGAAGGAGCCCGCTACGTCAGAACTGCAAGCAAACGGGCATTGTCGCGAAGCTATTTGTTTAGTTCAAGAATCCCTTTATATATCACCGTGAACCATCATCTCTTTGTTGCATTCCTACTTATCTGTGATATATTGCATTCTTAGACGTGCGTCGCTATTCTTCTCAATTCTTCAATGTATTCTCTGTAAAATTGAATTGAAAGATGCATGCCGCTGGTTTTAAATAGAATAATCTGTATTAATTTATAATGCAGCTGTTTTATATTAGAAAAACTAAATGTGATTTAATTAAACATTAGCCCAATGGTTCGATAGTGAGTGAGCACAAGCGTGGTCCACGTAACCTGTTATTATGCTTGATTAGATTTCTGTTGGTAACATTTCTCGGTAGTGGTCCGGCGCCGCCCATCGCTCCCGAGCCGTATTAAAAATACCCATCCTCTTAAGCTATCCGCTGCTAATGATTTTCGGTAAACCGGCCTGCACTCCTCCTCATCCTCATATCTTTTAATCTGTTTTGAGTAAATCACCCAGAGTTTTTTACTCGGTCAGGAGTTGTAATTATGTCGGTCAGAGTGCATCGGGGTGGAAAACTAATTAAGAAATGGGTGTTGCCAGTCAGTTTTGGCGTTTGCCATTTTAATATTTGAAGAATTTGATTAGGATCGTTTGTTTATGTTTGGGAGAAGTCTATTTTTAAATGTCAATAGACAACAAGACGTACATATGTTTTAAATTATTATATTGATATATTTACATTATGTTTTGTACGTTTGTAAATCATTTGGAATCTTTCTCTAGGTCACGCCATGTCGCATGTACACGGTAGGCCTGTCGATTCTTTATTGGGCGTTCAAACTGCTATATCGTCGTTAACAACAAGCCAAACTTTTGTATTGATTTTATTTATGGCTTATGAAAATATCTAAATATATTGGGCATAGATCAATTATTTATTCCTCTTTATTTACTTATATTATATGGTGGGAACGCAAAAAATGTAAAAAGTCGCGTAATTCTCGAATACGAAATGAGCTTTTTCGTCTATGCGTCGGTCAACGTCCATCAGAATACATTAGAACAATTCTACTAAATTTTCGTCCTACAGAAGGCTGTGTTTATTAGAATACGGCGTCCATTGCGAGGCAGCTCACGCGCGCCGCCGCGTGCTTTGAACACCAATCGTCGACACCATGGGAACATTTTTGTCTTCCACGATATGATAATATGAGCATTCAAATATACATACAGTTCGTTAAATGCACGATAAACACCCAGAATTACAGTGAAATAAGAATGTAAGGGAGTCGTGACGATCGTGATATGAATTTTACAAAATTTATAACGATTTCGTTAAACTCTCCGTCATAATCGCGTTAAATATGAAATTTTACTCACCATCAGATCTTGACGTTTCGTTTGTATCGTGCCAAGCTTCGACTATAAGCGAGAAGGTGCCCTGGAAATAAAACAAACATTAATATCACATTAATATAATATACACAAAATAAATAAAAAATCAGCTTCACGCTGTATCCCGCACAATAGGGTAGGCAGAGGGGTAGAGGGAGGGATTCCCCACTTTTCGCGCAATTCTGGCGTTGCATTTTTAATAGCAGAACTCAACGCCGATCTTTTCCTCGACACCAAAGCGAAGTAATGAAAATATAAATGTAAATAAATATTTTATTTCCTTGAGTGGGAATTGAACCCACAACCGTCGCGTTACAGTCACACCCTTGTACCCGTACCACGACTAAACAATGAAAATTAGTTATAGAAGCAATAAAAGCAAATAGGTTTGACGATCTCTATTTGAAAGTTCAACGAGTACGCGTTGGTGTCTCCTCACAATGAGATAACGCAAGGTCCTACCTATCCTACCATCACAACCGAAGACCTTTAAAATGGGTGCGCCGTTCGAGCATTTCAAATATTTCCTTCACTTTACGACGCAGTTCTGTATGGTATGAGTGTAAATTAACAACATGATCGACAGGTGAACCGAGGAGCAGATGGCTTTGTTATAATACGAGCTAAAAATAATACTGGCGCAATGCAATAGGACGACTGCCATAGTTATACTTAACGCCCAATATGGAATCGTGATATGTTTAAAAAAAATATGTTTAAAACGGGTGCGTATCAGATAGTAAGCTATTGACATTTGTCGATGTTTACGCAAGGAGGCGAAACGGCAGTCGAAAATCGATTATCGGTGATAAGAGACCAAGTCAACAGCTCGTAGGCGCCCGTCAAATTATCAATGATTTTTATGAGGATTCAAGTTAAGTTCATGCAAAAATGTGTAAAATTATATGGAATTAAGTAAACATAATTGCTAGGATAGGTTGCAAATGCTAAGTATAAAAAAAGTACTATTTTAGTTCGCGATACATATTTATGAATGTACGTTCGATTACTGGTTATTACTTATTACATACGAACTTAAATAGTTATTATATATAACTGGTTTCAAATTTAAAAGTAAAATGCTTCAAATTATTCAGGTATTAAAGGTAAATATATCGCGTCCTATTTTACAATAAATTTGATAACTATAAAAATGACCCGCTTTGATAACAGCATTTTTGTCGCGAGAAATAAATACGAAACAGGTTCAGTATCAATAAGGTATAAGGTAACCAGACGCTGATGTCCGATCAGCAAATGACGTTCCAAATCCTCAACAGTGGTCGTGGCTGGCCAAATCTAATTATATACAAGTACGTCACAGCCCCAGCAGCTGCGTCCAACGGATGCGAAGGGTCACCATATTAATTTCTTCATAAGATCACCACACTCTTAAGGAGTGATTCAGATCTGACAGATGTCCCCGTCAATTAAGTAGCTCGATGAATGAAAACATCATTAGCATCAGCCAGCACTAACAATGAGCTATTTGCATAGCGACTGATACGAGCCTCTCCAACGAAACAATCATCATTGTCGGATAGTGGAAATCAATAGTAGAAATCCAGTTTCCCAACGCACATCACACGCTGTGTACGGTAAAAATGCATGAGGTTTTTTTTTAATCTTGTATACGAGTACTTAGATAGGTTATGTTCGATTAAGCTTTCGATATGGCGTTTTGACGGATTTTTAAATAAATTAATAATCCTAGTTCAATACACGAACTGGCGGACGTTATGGAACTTTACTACATATATAATCCTTACAACTGATATTTTTGCAGCCAATATAACTTAATGATCTCTTTACAAGGACTTGAGGCACGTTTTCCAAAATATATTACCAATTAGTTGGCAAGATCAAATATGGTGAGCATCAGCGTAGTAAACGCTATTGATTTGTTAATCGTGTATGGAGAGCGCATTTCGGTCAGCTGTAGATGGTTGTAAGTATATGCCGGTTCCCACGGCAGTGACTCTCGAGGCAGCCCATAAAAAGCGGACGACGACGTCAGCGTACGTGTGCAGGTAGCCTTTATAAACGTGCCGAGTTTGTGATACCGTACGCTTATGTTACTTGCTCGAGTCTAGTCGGGCACTGACTGCCTTTTAAGTTTAATTTTATTAATATACCTAATTCTATTAATATTATAATTATGAAAGTTGGGTTAAGTGAGGATGGATGTTTGTTGCATTTATACGTGAAAACCACTGTACTGATTTCGATGAAACTTTACAGTAATACAGCTTATAACACCAGAATAACACATATCTTAAGATCGGATTCGGATTTGTATAATTTGGCTAAAATATAAGAAAACGCGAATGGAACGCTAAATTACTTTCTTCTTATACAAAATGAACAATAATAAAAACATATTTAAAAGATATTTCAATAATAAAGTGTTAAAAATTAATTTATTTTAAACAATGAAATGGATTGCACCGTTTCTGAGAGTATTACTAATCTTTTCATATACGATGCGTTAAAGTCCAAAGTAATATTATAGTCCAAAACGAACGAAGCGATATCATGGCCTCGATGACGGGGATTTGTTTGATAATGGTTTTATGAGGGTGCTCAAAGAGGCTCCCATAACGTAGCCTGTTTCCAAATTACTTTTGTATTAATTAAGGCAAAGGAAATAAATGAACCGACACGTGGGAAAGAAGTGTAATGTGTTTTGTTTTTAAGCGCCATCTGTTCGGGTTTTACAGCTTTGAAAACAAAAGGTATAATCAGGTGACCGGTGGTTTCGCGCATCTTTCTTGCACGTGTTTTGGACACTATTGTTTTTTTTATTTATTTATTGTCTTCCTTATTTAACTTTGTTTGGAAACTAAAAGAAAATAACGCAGATGTTCGTATTTAACATTCTCATAATTATGTGTTAGAAATAAACTATTATAAACCAAGTAAGTAGTTCTTTTATTCTTAAAACCATTTTTTCAGTTCAAGACTGCATCTATAATGAAAGTTATAAAAAAATCGTCAAGTTTCTTACAACATGAGAAAATACCTAGTTATTTGGAACACAAACAGCCGGCCAAGTGGAGAAGTCGTGATTTCATATTTCAC
Organism: Heliconius cydno galanthus; assembly: GCA_036379175.1. NCBI lineage: Eukaryota > Metazoa > Arthropoda > Insecta > Lepidoptera > Nymphalidae > Heliconius > Heliconius cydno. The sequence continues at coordinate 297,420 of JAKRZM010000235.1, forward strand.
ACTTCACTAGTGTAGCAACATCGTTCTGGACAGGTTTTTTCATTTAACTTAACCCGACGAGAACCCGTTTCAGGTGTTCGACCTATCGAAATAAGGTTTTATATGCAACAAATTGAACATAATATACTGACAAAAAATATATATATATAATCAATGATAACAAGACCATTTAGATTCTTAAGCTATAAGTCAAATAAAAGATATGCAAATTCCATCGGCCGCCCGATAAATAATTGAAGCACAAATTATTAAAGTAATTCGGACTTGTATAATCTAAATTATTAATGTTTTTAATTAAGCATATTCTACTTTAGTATCGTCCAGAACATTGACCTGATGAGTCACTAAATGAAACCTCCAAATGAATAAACACAATTAGCTGACACCGTGTGAACGACTGGTTCCGTACACAAATATTTAATAAGAAAAAAAATATCCAGGTCGACATTTTATTGGCGACAGTACACAAGCACAGGTTAGAATGCTAAGCAGTTTCGTGGTAAACACGACCAGCTATGACGGATGAGCGGCACAGCCTACATGTTATGCTGGTGAATTGTAAATTCCATAACGTCCTCAGTTCTGTTTATTATCTTCGTTACCTCGTTTCATGGTCGGATTGTACTTGTTAGTACATGATTCTCGACTAAGCTTATAGACAAAAGACGTTCTCAAAGCAAGCAACCTTGTGGCCTATGTGAACTTATGGCGTTACTAATTCAAATAGTTAAACGAGTCGTTTAAGCTTAAGAATGTTTTAGAATTGTTCTTTTGAATAAATTGTTATTTAGCTAACATTTAAATATTATTTTCTTTACATTTTTTATATATATAAGTAAATGAATTAAATATTTCATTCTAATTATAAGCATAGATAAAAAAATAGTAATTTTAAACCACTAGTTTCGTGTTACTTAGAAAAAACATTGAGGTTTAACAAAACGAAAAAAATATCAAATGAGTTTAATTATAAAAGGATTAATTACCTGTGTCGTTTTAGTGGGTAACATTAAAAGTGGAAGAGCGGGTCGTAACTTAAAAGTAATGTTATTCCTTATACCAGTGACGTTTATTTAACACGATGGAGTCGAGGAACATTAAAATAGACATAATCACGTTTCGGAGACTTACAGTCCGTCTGTGGTCGTATACACGAAGTACGTAAGACACTAATAATTTATTACCCCCAATTACAACAATCGCGAAAAAAACTCCTCCAACTAAGGCATTCTGAACTTTTGAAACTGGACGAATTGAAAAAAGAAGACTACCTTTAATTTCACATGGCATCAGCGGCATTCGACAGACGGACCGTACTCAGGACTTGAAGAATTCTAAAAATGAAAATGTCGGCCATAAACAACTGAATTATTTGAATGAAGCATAAGATTAAAAAATAAACAAATTAGGGACGGATGATGTCCGCGCCGGCTTCGCCCGCTTCATGATCGGCGATAACGTCTGAGAAGGGTAAAGCGTTGAAATCGAAACCAAGTTAAAAAACAAATCTCTAGATCTGTTCATCCGGATTTGATCTCACAGTGCGCCAGGCTTCTTTACAAGTTTAGACATGATTACATTGATAGTTATCTAACATTTTTTCTAATCCACTTTGCATACCTACGCCAGCGATGAAATAAAATTAAAAGACTTCGATGAGTAACTCTCGTTATATATGTAACTGGGATATTAACCTGTTTATATTCTCATCACTAGCGTTATGGAAATAAACAGAAAATTGTTTGAACATACAAAAGTTCGATACTAGCGATAACTGTAATACTCTTTATATATCTTCAAAGGATTTTCAGCTTTCCTAGAACGATTTAAGCTTTGGATTCACAATTTAGATTTACTAAATTATTGAGAATTGCTACCTTAATTTGCAGTTTTTCAAGGAGGTTCCCAGACTGTGATCCTATTTTGACACGTCTATAAATTCGACGAAGTAAGTACGACGCACGTAATAATGCCTCCTTCCATACTAAATAATGGCAACAATTTATTCGCTCAGTTGCGGATACAGGCAGAGCATGTGAGCGTTCGCGGTGCTACTCACAATTCCTAGAAACATCGTGCGTGTGATGAATATAGAGAAGAATGCGAAGAATTTAATCAATGCAGATTTTAGGGCTGCTCCCTGGTCTGACGTGAGAACGATACCCTGGACTATGATTGTTATGGTTTATTGGAATGCAGTACAATTTCTTAGATGATTAATTTTTTTTGTGTATTAATTTTAAATTTTTATTCCACAAAAATATAATAAGATAATTACAAAATGTCAGAATAAGAACTTGAAGATTGTACGTGTGAAAAAGTGGTGTTGTTTTAAGCGTTCAGCTCAGATGCGCTATAATAACAAGACTGGTAAACTTTATTGTCCATTCATTCTCTTGATGAGTTTATTTTCTTTATCTTTCTATGACTGTGCATTATTTATGGTGTCGGGATTTTGGAGGCAATTCTAAATTTGTGTTGATTTAGCACCCGAAACACTTGAGGCCATTTAACTGTGGCGAGGTTATTTAGAGGAATTAAAAAAAAATGTCTTAATAATTAATATGTTACCGAATACCTGTGCAGTGGGTGTGAACTGCAATGCAACCTGCCCAGTAATTATATACGCTCCGATTGTTTAAATTTGAAATAATAGTTATATACGCAACCCTGTATATGTATGTATTATAGCTCGTCCCTCAGAACACTCTTGCGAAGAATTTCATTTCACAATACATTTTTTTGTCCAACTTTAATTGCTATTCGTTGGAAAGGAGAGAGATAAAAGACGGTGTAAAGAGGGAACACGATCGAATGAGGCATTCCATAGCTTCGGTGGATTATTAAAAGAAGCGGATGTGGGGGTAAGTATTTTAAGAGGATCCCGGCGCGAGCGGATCGAGATAAAGGAAATTATTAAGAGCACTCTCGGAAAAAACTTGGTAGACGGAAGTTTCTCAGTGGTTCGTGTACATAAGGTTACGAGGCGTTCACATATCACGTTACTCTTTGAAATTATGGACTAATAAGCCGAAGATCTGATGAAGGTTTGAGTTTGAGTTTGAAATTTAAATGACTGCAGACTTATGTAATGGCCGCATCGCGAATGGAATAGTAATGCCGGATATACCAACTGATTATAATTCAATAGTAATTACATTATATTCGTGGCGCCCACATTTTGATGTTAAGATTCACCAGCGCAAAGACACTTTATGACAGACCGTACGTATAGATTTTTAATTGCTTTCTAATGATAGTACCGGTGCTAAAAGTTGGTTGTAGCTGGTGTACAGTTCACACGTGACAACGGCTTCCAATTGTTTTGAGATTTGGATCGCGCTTGACGTCGCAGCAGCGTTAATTTCCGCGAAATATCACCATATAACCGTATGTCATATATCTATACATATTAAATATATGTCGACATCAACGTCTCAGGAGACGCTACTTTCATTTAAATTTTTCCAAACATTCAGAGCGTGAAACCATTGTCGAAACATGCAAAATAACTAACAATCTCTAGAATTAGTTACGCCGTTGCTTAGTCTACTTGTTCCACAATAAAGAATCGTGTTTCTTCACATTATGACATAAATGCATTAATCAAGTACGTACTCAACTTGCTATCATAACATATTAATTTGATTTCTCATTAGAAATGTAATTAATTGTTATGTGTTAATTGTATTTTATTAGAAACTTAGGTATTACATGGATGTTAAAGTTAATCACGAATAGGGAAATATATAACAACAAAAAGGCTAATAGTAATTATCCATAGTAAATGTCTGTTTTAAATTTAATTAATCCATGCTAGTTCTTGTCTATGCTTCACACTTATAAAGCTCCCGATGTCGTCGTCCACTCAAAATTAATTCCTTCCGGGACAATGATTTAAAAATAAAGTTGTCATCCAAGTATTGGAAACTCATTTAGAAATTGAAAAGGCAGCCATAACTTATATTTCCTTAAAAGCTTTTTTTTTAATGTTTATTCTGCCATAGACAGTAAAATTAAAAAAAAATCATTCGCTCGAATTCATACTGCAACATCGTCTTGTTATTGTAAGATGGCCGACCTTCGTAAGCTTTGTGGGAAAGTGACTTGCCAAAACAATTTTGTTCCCAGGGATATCCGAATTATTTATCGAATATAAAATAACTGATATTTAATTTGTGTGTAATTAATCATTCGATAGGTTGTATTCAATGTATCGAGATGAAGACAATTTACTTTGATAAGATTTAACAATGGCGTCTAAAATCATATTTGAAGCAATACGGATCTGTCTGTCCATAAAAAGTATAGTTCATGGCCAGTTTATTATAAAGGTGTTCAATATAGTAGGTTCATACACAAGAAAACATCAGGTACTACGGCAGGTGCATTTTGTATATCTATTTGTGGATTTCCATGTTTTTTTAGCAAGAACGTCGCAAGCCCGTAACGGTTTCCCGTTGACATGGAATGAATGAACCCGTTCATGTCATCGAGGTCCACTCCCTCTAAAGGCCACCACTACCCCACACGATAACTAATTCCTAACCATTCATTGTATATAAAATGTTAAAAACAACTTTTTGCATGCATATGTAATATTTGTTTTAATCCGGTCCTCAACTTTGTCACATCCGTGCCCGTTAACGTCTCTCAATATAGAACTTGTGATTTACAAACACAAATTGTTTAAAGTAAAATAAATGAAGCTCTCGCTGTGAATACAAATGAGTTTCTTTTCGAGTGAGCCATCTTTCTCTAAACGTATGATGAATAGTTTGTATGGGTCGTTAACTCGCGCCGTTTTACTTGTAATTTCACTGTTCAATGTTGTTAGTAATATTAATATTACCAGTGACCTGTTATCGCGAGGGTCAGATCTCTCCATGCGGGCTCTAAAGTCGATTTGTTTCATGGGATCAAGATAAAGTTGGTACGTTTGGTCGTACGGTGGCGACAAAATTGACTACTCCAGGTAACACGAGTACAACCGTTACAACTCCGCCTGCGGGACCATGGCGGCGTCATGTTTCAAAATATTGTGATGCTGACCACTGACCCATGCTTCTTAATGAATTATAGCAACATATAATTATTAATTATTGATTAATAAATAATATATTAATATTCTAAAACTTTTTCATAAAAAAACATAATACAAAGTTGGTATTTGTGCAGTAAATAATATTTATTCATATGAACGTTATGGCTCATGTAACCGGCGGTTCTTCGATGACCTCATTGCGAAAAAACAGCTAATAGTCTATGGGAGATTATTTAATTTAAATGCAGCGCACCCAACTATAACATGACTTGTAAAGGTCACGACTTCGCGTACCTAAGCCTGGTTTACTCATGGCATATGGATGAGCATGTGGGAGATGTTACCGTAAATTCCTATCAAATGAGATGAACGGCATATGGCGTAAATTCGACAGCTCTCTTTCAAAGCTTAACCTGTCACAAACTCGCTACAGGATCGTTTCGCGTCACTTTCGCTCAATTGATCGCATGTCACAATGTCTGACAATAGTAAACTCTATGTGAAATGAAACAGGAAGTTCCAATTTAACGCCAATTCACATGGAATGATACTGGCAGAAAAGGAACCGGACGCATATCGATGGTTGAGAAAAAAAAAAGTTTAGAATTTCATCTACGGCCTCTCATTCCTACCTGCTAAGTTACCAAATGTCACGTTTCTCCAGATGGTCGGACTTGTGCAAGCAGCATGGGAGTTTGTTTGGTTAAACATTACGAGACGGCATGACATTTGAAGTGGGCCGCTAAATAAAACGCAAATAGCTCTCCAATTCTCGAGTATACGGAAACAGTGTAAACTAAAGACAATTCACGCAAGTTTAGCCTTAACTAAGATGGAAATAAAATGTCTGTTATCCTTGATTCAATTATTGAGCAAATAAATAATGGATAATTGTAATATCGGATCACGATCCATGCCGGGCTCTGCACTCGTATTATTATGAGAAACCACAATGGCGGCCAACCAAAAGCTAAACGTTTAATATGATTCGAATAGCTCAAACATAAACCCCGACTTCATAATTAATTAAATATGAACCACAGAACGCTGTTACCGTCCCACGCGGCGACTCGTTAAACCATCAAGTATTCTTATCGTCATCGCTTCTGTCAAATTTGAATATCGAATCTCGTAATTTCTTTTTTTTTTTCTATTATTTACTGGCTGAGATGCCAACTGGTGTGGATTATTCGAATTTCTTACTAGCATCGATTTTGATTTATTGATGTAGGGTTGCTACTTAATATTTCTTTAATGATATATCGATTTTATTTCAAGTACAAAACGAATACGACGTTTTTATTGAACGTTTCATTTGAGAGCGTGAGCTTGATCAACGTGAATGTTAGATTTAATGTTTAGAATGAGAAATGGTTACTGACAGTCTATCAATCATTGAAATCAAAAACAATATCTTGTTATATAGATAATAAATTAACACTTACCGGCCACGTGAAGTCGAAGGGAAAGACGATGGGATTGGTAAATCCTTCCACGTTAAGATTCGGCACATCCAAAGAGTTTCCTCCGAGCACTGGAGTAGTGATGTCACCGAACGTACACGGTGATGTTGTATCGATGTTTGCTTGATAAATTTTGAGGCACACTCGGAATTTAGTCCTGCACGGCGCCAAACACGGCGCGTCACTACTTGAGGAACCATCACAGCACTGGCCACTACTTAACCTACCCAATGAGTTCGTAAAACTTTTTATCCTTAATTCGAAGGAACCAGACGTCAGCACCTGAAATAGAAAAAAAAATTAAATACATATAAAACTTTAAGTATTTAATAAATTTTGTTTTCTTATATGGAAACAAAAGTAAATAGCAATATAAGTTTCGACACCAAATAAGATGTAATTCTAAAAATAAATTATTTGCACAACTGTCCGAGAGATCGGTCCCGTTGAGACATTAACGGTTCCACCGGACAGTTATGTAGGTCGTTTAATATTGGGGTTGGCAATGCACACATGGGGTGACGTGATAACCCTAACTCGAATTGAACGTCGACTTAGTTCGAGAGGATTTTAAAATTAATATTTACTTGTATAAAACTGTCATTTATAAGTTTTTACAAGCCCCCAGCTTTGTTTTAAGCGATCTTTTTTGTTGGGCATGCTTCTTAAGAATCTATTTAGCGTTGACAGATACGTAGACGTTAAAAAAGCTTGAAGCTGGTATTGTTTTTTGTCATATAAATAATAATAGCGCACTGCCCTCTAGGGTAGCAAGCAACCCTTGTATTTATGAAAGAATGCGCAGTTGGCAGCGACGCATGTGGGATTAAAACTAGCTTTAATTCAGTTATGCTATAGACTAGGGAGTAGATACGTGTTATGTTTAAACTAACTTAAACAAATTTACAAAATTCCTTATTTTTTAACCGATTTCTGTGAAAGGAGGATATCAGAACTTTCGACCAGGTGGACAGAGTTTGATGATCGTTTTTTATATGAAAGCTGGTTCTTCCCGTACCATTTTATTTTTGTTCCAATTCTGACAATGTTATTATAGAGAAAAGCATATAAGTCTTAAATTACTGCTTGAAATCAATTTTTTTTGTTAAAAATTATTTGTTGTTTTTTTAAAGAAGCGCATTTCCTTAAGTATCGAAAGTAGACGTCCGTGAGTAATTATACGGCATCGGAAGGAAGTGGCGAGCTTGGAAGCGTGGATCGTGTCTCCTCGAATCATTATTATATGTACGTACAGTCAGCTGCCCGATTCCATACAATGTGTGATATAAACTAAATCGTTTTACAAATAGCACTTCGTCATTACGATTTATAACTATTTTATTGTGTAATGGCGTTTGTGTATATAACGCGAAAATAATGTTGGTAATTTCCTGTTGTTCACTTTCGCTGTTAATGTTTAAATCGATTGTATTTTTTTCTTCACGCTTCACGCTGTATCCCGCATAAAGCAGAAAAGGCAGAGGGAACCTAGTGTTAAACACGCTGCGCTTTTGCCTTGATACCAGAGCAAAAAAAGAAAATTAATTAATCTATTAATAATGACATTATACGACAAGTAATATAATAATTAACGTTAAATAATAACCATTCTCGTACAATTCGAACAATTAAAATTTCCCACGCACTGTGAACTTCAACTCTAAACTTGTCAAAAAGTTTACAAAAGAAAGTAAATAAGGAACAATGAACCATTCAAATGATGTCTTATCTAGAGACGGTAGAACTTTATATTTAAAATTTTTAACCACAAAATTAAACAAAGCACGCTATATGTAAAAAAAACCAGATTTCTACCAACTTCCTGCCAAGTTGATAGGGGTTGTTTCTGAACGCGCAAAACATATGTCTGTCTCGTTTCATTGAAAATGTTAAAACGGGACAGAACATAACATCCACGTGGTAAACGCCAGGTAGGAGCGGAACATAAAAAAAAGGAACCAAAAAAACACACTGCCACTCTAAACATCCCCTTTTTTATCGAAGCTGATGGATTGNCTGTTGTTCACTTTCGCTATTAATCTTTAAATCGATTGTATTTTTTTCTTCACGCTTCACGCTGTATCCCGCATGAAGCAGAAGAAAAGCTTTTGTCTTGATACCAGAGCAAAAAAATAAATAATTCATCTATTAATAATGACATTATACGACAAGTAATATAATAATTAACGTTAAATAATAACCGTTCTCGTACAATTCGAACAATTCAAATTTCCCACGCACTGTGAACTTCAACGCTGACTGAACTTGTCAAAAAGTTTACAAAAGAAAGTAAATAAGGAACAATGAACCATTCAAATGATGTCTTATCTAGAGACGGTAGAACTTTATATTTAAAATTTTGAACCACAAAATTAAACAAAGCACGCTATATGTAAAAAAAACCAGATTTCTACCAACTTCCTGCCAAGTTGATAGGGGTTGTTTCTGAACGCGCAAAACATATGTCTGTCTCGTTTCATTGAAAATGTTAAAACGGGACAGAACATAACATCCACGTGGTAAACGCCAGGTAGGAGCGGAACATAAAAAAAAGGAACCAAAAAAACACACTGCCACTCTAAACATCCCCTTTTTTATCGAAGCTGATGGATTGTTTATCAAAAGCATAGTAGCATAGATTTATCAAAATTAATTATTTAAAAGATGGTCTCACGGATTCTCCTTCACCAATTTTATGAATGAAAATCAAATTGGATTAAAATGCTTTAAAGGAGTTTTATTGTGTGAGGTCCGTTCTGCCTCAAGCGCGCCACTGGTTAACAATTAAATAATACTTACGTACCGAGTAAGTTATAAAAGAATGTCTTGAGGCGTTTTAACGCTATGAAGAACTGACTCATTATAGTAAAAAAATGCTAAGTTACTTCTGGTTCATTATTCAAAACAAAATAATAAAAAAGACTTAATTATAATAATATTATTATTTAAATAAAAAGAAAACACAGTTATTTCTGTGAGAAATTTCGTAAACTTTAACTTAATCCATCTAGCAATGAATCAAATAAGTATATAATATATTTGTAAGTAATTTATTTAACTTGCTTTAATGCATCGGACGTTAGAATCGTGAACATCAATATTGTTTTTTTATCCGTTTTAAATGGAAAGTAACACTGGCATGTAACATTAATTGCGCCGGCGCATGTCTCGATACCAAATTGATTTTGAACACCTAATCTTCTATCTCGCTCTATTGTTTAATAAATCGTGTATTAACTATTTAAATCACTAGATTCTTCTGCCTAGCCTGCTGTGTGCGGGATACAGCGTGAAGCTGATTTTATTTTAATTTAATTTATTAACAATTTAAATGTCGATCGCCATATTTAATTCACAATCATATCTTACAAGTACTAATTATTTGATATCTAAAATTAATTGCAACTATAAAAGAGAATTGGAGACTTGGAGTATTCAAATAAAAATAGTATGAACCAATTAAGGAGCCATTACACGTACAGCATTGTATACAGCAGCGTAAACACTTGTTCCAGTAGTCAGTATCTAAAAATATCACAAATAATGAAACACAAGGGGAATGTTTTTCATCTGGACCGGTACACACGCAAAATGTGTTAAAATAAACACCCAAACAGTCTTGTCTTATAATAGCGCGACGATGTGGCCAGTGCATCAAAAGCAGAAATGGAAATTTATATTTGGACTTACTAGGTATGATTTTTTTTCTGCTTAAATCTTTTTAAGTATAGCTAATTGATGACTTAAAAGTCACGTTTAATATAATATAACGTAGGGTAAAAGTTGAGAATATAATAGATTTACAGTTTCCAATTGTATTAAGAAAATAAATGTAGAAATCTTGAAGGGAATACGAAAAAAAACGATCAGAAATCGACGTTCGAAGCGACAAAAGTTGCCATGTCTTTGTTTAACTACTAATTCCTGGCAGCTGCATCAGGATAAAAGAAACATGCAATCTAATAGCGAAAAATGGACGCAGAATCGTAGCTAATGGGTACGTACGAGGCATATTGCCTAGAACGTATATGGAAGAATAATGAGGTATTTTGCGGTTATTTAAGCATTGCCCAAGAGAATTGAGATTTCGTGCGTCGGTGTACGCTATGATGGGATGGGTATCGTAAACCAGATCCAAGGTGGATTGTTATTGGATTTGTACGTGTGAACCTTTCTGGACTGCGTAACTGGCGGAACGGAACTTATTAAAATAGTTTCTAGCACAAAAGAATTTTAATGATTGAAAACTCTGCTAGTTACAAAAAGAATTCTAAATTATATTATATATTTAATTATTTTTAGATTATTATATCCCAAATATTAAATAATTTACTTCTGTTTACTGTCTACATCTTAGTAAGTTAAGTATCAAATACAATTTGCCTTGTCAATTAGGAGGCGAATTGCGTGCATCTCGACATTACCTTTACTTGATCGTCACTATAAAACGCCTTAATAGTTGTGGCTGTTTGCTACTTTAATAGGCCTGTTTCCAAAGATTGTTTTAAAATTACACTTTAAAGAGCCTATTTATGTTTAGTACATAAATAATAAGATATAATAGTATTATAATAATTGAAGATATTTTTTTTACGAGGCCATGTGTTAGTTTAGTTGAAGTTTATACATTTGTATGTGTCACCTTTCGGCCTCTACTTCCTTCCCACGTCAGTTCTCATCTCTTAGAGCCTGAAGCAGAAGGCACCAATTGACACGTATTAAATTTGAAATTGAATAATATTCACAAGACGCTAAACAATAGAACTTTACGTAACTTATATATTGGGTGTCAAAAATATTACAAAATTGGTGAAACTTAAATGGTAGATTGAGGTCAGTCGTGGTGCAGGAGTTCAAATGTGTTACTGTAAACGCGCTAGTTGCAGGATCGATCCCAACTCGAGAAAATTAAATACTTATTTTCATAAAGTGAGGATCGGAGTGTCCTAACACTAGGTTGCCTCTACCTGCTGTGTGCGGGATACAGCGTGAAACTGATATTTTTTTTATTAAACGATAAAAGTGAAAAGCCAGGACAAATAACAAATCTAACTTGTTAGTGCCGATTGTTTAATTCGAGGTACGGGCCGAGCTATGCGTGTGTTGATAAATAATGCATAATAACATCCCCAAGCATCCAGTTCGGCGACATTACGCAACCTGATCAATGATCCTGTCCGCCATATTGGCTTTTTTGCCTTCATTGAGAATCGAACCGCGTCCGGTCGGGATTGAAAAGAAAAATAAATGAAATTAATTGTTTTAAATACGTGCACGTTATCGCGGCGTTTAGTTTCGTAATTCAACACGTAATGTCTCCAGAATTCGGCGGAAAGTGGTGAACGGAGTGTCTCTGTACATCTGTCTATCCTGCTGTGTGCGGGATACAGCGTGAAGCTGATTTTTAAGTACGACACCAATAATGAAAAAGTGATTGAAAAGAAAAATAAATTGTTTTAAATAAGATGGTCGTAAAAAAGATGGTGCTGGTTGAGCACAATGAAGCGCGACTGCCGCCTTGGAGGCGTAATGGATTTGTCATTTGTCAATGTTTGTCTAACAGATACGAAGATAAAGTAGTTGGGATGCATGGGATTTAAATAATATCTATTATGTTTTTTGTTGAAGTTGTAAGAAACTCTTCTTCCTACTTTCCACCGAATTAAGGGGGCATTGCGTGTTAATTTTCGGAACTTAACGCCGCGTTTTATCTCGATATCAGAGAATATCAAATATTTGATTTCCTCGAGTGGGAATCGAATTCACAATTAGATGAATTATTAATTTAGGGATGTGTATATTTGAATATTTTACAATATTTAATTCTAATGTTGTAATGCTATACTGAAATATTAAATAATGAACTCGTAACTAAGATGATGTAGTCTCACAATCGGTCATTATATCCTCTCATCATACAATGGGACGAAAACTGAAATTTCACATAGTTAAAACGTTAAAAACCGACGATTATACAAATTTCGTACGAGTTTTCTTATAATTGAGTTGGTTCTCATAGAACAAAAACCGTTTGGACAATGGACCAAATTATAACAGGGTTAAATACCTTCACATACTTATATGCTTATTGTGGACCAACATGACATATGACGATTAATTATTATTGTATTCTTGTGGAAACTTTGGGGAGGAAATTGCTTGGTTTGAACTGCCTTGCCTATTAAGATATTTGGTAACTACGTTGGGAATGGAACAATGTAAATACCTGGTATTTCTGTTGAGCAATGGAGTTTTTTATAAAATGTGGGAGAATTCTAAATGGCCATATTAAATATTTGACTTAAAATTGCAATTTCTACGTCACAATGACAGTTGACATTTTCGAGATATGCAGTCACGCGCGAGCGCTTTCTTTTTTTTTTTTTTTGGTATCTAGCCTGTATTTTTATTATACCGATTTGGGTAATAAACATGCCAATTAAGTTACACTACCAAAAGTTGTAGCAATTTTAACCGGAAAATGAACTCTAGTCCTCAACGCGGTCAGTTCGAATTTGTGTGAGCAAGTAATTTATGGAAAAAAAAGCAGATGTTAGGGTTCTTAAGAGTAGCCATTAATGTAGCACCTGCTTGCAATGTGGGCCGAGCGACATACATGTACATACATACTAAGAATACTAAGTTAAGAAATATTTAAAAAAAAATCAAATCCGCTTCACGCTGTATCCCGCACACAGCAGAACATAGTGTTAAGACACTCCATCACCCACTTTCCGCCGAATTCTAGCAGTTGAGTGGTGGGGCTCAAAAAGCGAGGAAATGAATGGCTAAATTAAAATTGATATTTAATTTCCTCGAATGGGGATCGAACCCACAACCAGTCGTACTCAGGTTAAGAAATATAAGTGATTATATCATAAAACGTACGCAACTAATACCTATTACCAGCTACGTTCCATACGAGCTGACATGCTATGTCCTAGATAACCGACAGGCACCCGAACAATCTCGATATTAATACAGCTATGTCGCAAACCGATAAAAATACTATTGCCGTCCATTTGAGGTCCTCAAATGAGTTTTACTTTAATCTCGTTTAACACGCTATGAACTTCTGTTAAACATATGGTTTTTTCAGCTTCACGCTGTATCCCGCAAAGCAGTGTTAGGAACCTAGTGTTAAGAAATTCCCGTTACCCATTTTCCGTCAAATTCTAGCGGAATTGTGTATTGAGTGGAGGAACTCGTCTCGACATCAAAATATTTAATTTTCTCGAGTGGGAATCGAATCCACAATCTGTGGTCAATTCAAGTCACACTCTGTTAAACATATATTTTTTTTAAATATAAAATTGTAGCAGTTTAAGTTATCCTCGATATAATAATTGGGGATGCGAACGAACTCAACCTTCGCTTCGTCGAATTATTTATAATAAATGGAAATTGGGATTATTCGGTTGCGGTTTAAGACAGACAGACGTGTTTCCGATGGTTGTTCCGATCAAATGGTATCACGCGATTGAACCCAGTCGGATAATTTTTAGTAGGTAGGTTTGTAGGCTAACCTGGTGGAACACTCTGTTCTCATTAAGACACTTCCGTTTCCAATTTTCCGCCATATTTTGGAGGCATTGCGTGTTGTTGAAGGAACTTCAAGAAAATTACAAATAATTCATTTCTTCCACTGAGAATAGAACCCACGACCTGTCGTTCACACTCGTTTATCCTTATAAATATGCACGTGGCATAAGAACAGGAATGCGATTGATTCCTCCGGATGTACTGGGTTCACAAGAATGAGAGGATCGGGACAATTATATCAATGCACCACAGCACGTACTGCACTGGTGGACAGGACAAACCAGTTGACGAATGCTGTTCTTCATATTAGTAAAAACCTAACTTCGATTATTATGTGGCTTTGTTATGTTTCTCTATATACAATATATATTAAGATATTTTCTCTAACACTGGCTGTCTGTAGATTTAATTTAATTATATTGTATAGAAAAAACCAATTGTTCTTCATTGAGAATTATTTTCGTAATTAACTTAACTTTTTTATCTACCTATTTAAACAAAAAAAGCGTAACTAATTGAATTACAAACTAAGAGTTTTTACTCGATCTCAATAATAGGCACCTTGGTAGTCGCGTTCAGATAATTATACTATAATATCATACAAAAGAAAAATAATATAAAACTTAAGGAAGGGCAACTGAAAGTGCACGAAAATCACACGATATCTCAAGATCGTTCTCAGCACACCGGTTACATAGACATACATGTATAATAATATATATATGTACCTAGAAGGTGTTTCTGTTTGTAATAACGGTGTATAGGCGAACATATTAATATAATAAGTAATGGTTCGTATGCGCAGGCGCATGAGATTTAACTAGTCGCTGTGGCGCAGTCGCGCAAAGGTTTCTAACGACGGTTGTGGGTTCAATCTCCACTCGGAAAAATCAATTAATATTTATTAATGTTTTCATTTCTTCGCTATAGCATTATGGCAAAAGTCGTTGAGTTCCGCTACTCAAAACGCAATGCCTCGGAAAATTTGGCGGAATATGGGTTACGGAGTGTTTTAACACTAGTTTCCCTGTCTGTCTGTCTGCGGGATACAGGATGAACCTGATTTATTTATTAGCTAAAGTTTCTATGGGGTAATAGTTAAATACTGGTTACTAATGGAAAAGAATAATAATATTGATTTTATATGACAATATATATATAGGTTATTTCGTTTTTTTTTTATTTGTTTATTTAAGTCGTAAATTAACTTGGCGGCTAAGTTGTTACAAGCATTAGAGTTACGATCAGTTAGTATGTAATGAAAATAAATATCTTTCGCTTTAGTGCTCTTTGGATGTTGAAACTAATTATAATTGATGCTTAAATACATTTTAACTTCTACTCAAGTTTTTAACTGAATTTACTATATTATAAAAATATGTATAGATTATAATAAGAAAGAGAATTTATATATGAAAGTTACACAAATTATTAGTTTGTGTAAGTATTGTATAAGTAAATTTTCGTGTTGCAAATAATTACATCCCTTAGTATGGGGTAACAACCTTGACCGTTCTTAGGGCACCGACCTTCATTATGTTATTATTTTCTTTCCCACTAATCACGATTTTAAAGAAATAATTAGTATAAAAATAGTACTTTAACATAAAACATAAGTTTTTGAGCCCAATTTACAAATTTTATGTACGATAGAAACACTAACTCTGTTAGAAATACGTATTTGATTTTACATTTAACATCGACATGTCTGATGCTATTCCCGTCCGTGCTTCAGATTAGTCCTTTTAGGAATGGACTTCAGTCCATCGCGAAGCCTCGGTATGCATCTAATTTTAAACGAAGAGGCTCGCGACCTAGCTGACCCCGCGTCCGTATTAAAACCTGAACTTTCTTTACAACTATGCACTAAGTATACACACACAGGCGCTGCGGACTGGCTCGGGCCCGGTCACGACTCATCTAACCTACACCCCCCTATCCTGGACGATCTAGGGCCTAGAGCAGCGTCCGTGGGAAAGTGAGTGTCGTGACGGTGCGGGCAGTCTCTTGCAAAGCTAGCTTCAGTTCGCAAGCGTCGACTACTGTCTTTATTGATAGGATATCGTAAATAAACAAGGAATTGAGATTCGAGTGTGGGTTTCGCAGTACCTGGGGCAGAAACCCTAGGAGGGCGATGAGCACCGTTTGGGCGCGCATGCTGGCGCGTCCACTACCGGCGCCTGAGCATACACGGGATCCGACACCCGTCAGCAGTCGACGACTGCTAAATCCATCACATGCATTCCACTAAGTTAACACTAAGTCACAAAACACTACGGTGTCACTACGGCGTACAGTATACGTGATTCGCGCGCGTTACCGGCGTGTGTTTAGAGAGGCGTACAGACGTGTGATCGCGGCGGTGCGTGACGGCGGACTGAGGACTGAGGGCGGGCGGCGGCGGCGGTGCGGGCCGCGCACCTGGCGGGAGGGGGCGACGCTAGATGGCGCTGAGAGACACATCTGCCGACTGCCCCCCCGTGCCCGCCGCCCGCCGCCCCGCGCACACGTGCTCGTAGTAAGGTAAGAAAAGTTTTTAAAATGAATCGCCTTAGATGCGGTTTCTTATCAATTTCTGTTTTGGACGTGAATAGGCTTGGGATATGGTATTGTCTGCCTTTTTAAGTTATGAAGATTTTTTTAAATTTTGTGCTTATAATTATCTAAGTAAATCTAAATAATAAAATGTAACGATATAAGATAAACTAAAAATTGAATGCTAATAGATTATTATTTATAATTAATTAAAAAAAGTTATGTGTAAATTGGTGGGCATGTTTTTATATCTTATAGACTTCGACTTGTAAAAAACTTTTTCTAAATATTGTATTAATTGCATTAGAATGGATTATAAGAGGAATCTGATATTAAATATCATATCATTTTAATTATCCCATTAAAACATTTACATTAGAATCTACTACATATTTTTATTAACCATAGCATTAGCGATGGGAATTTATTTAAATATTAAGTTATAGTTAAGTTAACGAAGATCGTTAATTACGATAAAATATTAAATTTATTACTTTTATATTTTGATTAATTTTGACTCGCGTGATAGAGGTCCGTTCACATATGCAAATTTAAGAATCTTAAAAAACGCAGCTGCCCGTTGCGTTGCAAGCCGATAAACATATTCACGAAGGGTGATTGCAGGATATTTTAACATTAATAATATTATCCTGAGGCCAAATAAAACGTGGTAGCAGTACCAGCACCACGCAATACTTTGATTGATTTAAGTTTTAAACACGCGAATAAAAAGGAAGTCGGTTCATGTAATTTCCAAATTTCATCTAATTAACGACTAAACGTTTAATTTCTGAAATCTGTTTCCTGTGAATAAGAATCTATTATTACAATCATTAAATAATTTTATAATTTTTGTTTTAAGTATTTCAATATTTAAAGTGACTTTATTTTTTTTTATATATGCTAAAGCTAATGGCATAAGACTTAACCGCTACAGTTTATTGGTCGTTTAGGCCACGCCTACACTAAGTAGGTAAAATGACGCGGCATACAATCATAGCTTTGACTTTTCTATTGTGTAGTGGGTTACGCGTAGATAATATAACATTATGACACTTACGACAGATTATATAAGAGTTGGGACCCATCTGCCCGGTATGTCTCTATTTAAAAAGGAAACTAAAATATAATAATATATTTAAATATTATTTGATATTTTTATTATCTCGCTTTCGTAACGAAGTAAAGCGCGCGTTGAGTGTTTTAACTCTAGGTGCCTATGCCTACCCTGCTATGAGCGGGTTACAATGGGAAGCTAGAAAAAAAAAACAATATTTTAAATGGTCTTAAAGTAGCGCAAATAATCTTTTTTAAACATATCAAATTAGATAACTCAAGAGTGATATATTTACAATGTGGTCGTAAATGTCATTATTTCTGGAAATACCAAACCTACTTGTTCATTAACACCAGATTATAAAAAGTCATTATTCGTAGATAGTGCAAAATACGAAATTATATTTACTATGTAACGGTAACTGAAATACTCGAATTAATTAAAGCACGTAAAACGGTCCGATACAATTTATTTGATGTAACATCTACCTATTTGAAAATTAAAAAACTAGTTTAAGATATCCTTATATTATGCGTTCAATGACCAGTGTTTTTAATGAGGATTTTAAAAAAAACAATTTGACATTTGTGTTCTATTCATTACAATTTACAACAATGGCGGAATTGGCGTTTTGATAATTTGTTTTATTTAAATAGTTAATTAGGATTCATTGAATCTATTAAATATTTATATCAAAGCGTAATTAGATTTAATTAGATAAGGAATTGCGAAATTAGTTGTAATTTTCATACACTTTTTCACAATATTACAATAAAACATATCTACATATTTTATTATATGAAATATTAATTCATAGTACAATAAGGCCGACGATATTATCGTGAGAAATATTCGAAGTACCTACGTAGATAGGCACTTATTTACTACTTTATTTTATAGTGTTAACTGGTAAAATATTTTTCAATACCTATAAATATTAATACAACCAAATGAAGGAAGGCAAGGGAATCTAGTTCTTTATATAATTCAGGTAAAATATGATTAAAATATTATTTTATTTTATTTAAAAATAAAATTGTCCCGCAAATAGCGGGCAGAAGGAACCTTTTGTGAAGACACTTCGTTCTCCATTTTCCGCCGAATTACAAAGACCGAAAAAATGCAAATTTATGTTAATAATTAATAACTCCTTCCACTAAATAGGAATCAAACTCACAATCGTCGCGTTTACAGTCACACACTAGTACCACTAAGCCACGAAAGTCTCTATATTACATTTTTATTAATATTTTTTTATTTAAGCAAACAAACATTACGAGATTCATTGCTATATCTATTACAAATTCAAAATTAATCGTCTTTAATATAAACTTATTTTATGATGGCTACTTCGCAAATGGAATTGCATGATGTTATTTAAAAGCGAAATTAAATGAACGTAATATATGAAAACTGTTTATGTTGATTTCGAACGATAGAAATAATTATAATATTTATAAAATGTAATTTCGCTTAAAGTTTACGACATATTGGAAGATACCATATTATGTAAACATTAACATTCATATAAACGTTATTAATAGTTTATATTCATTTGATGGTTCTGGGTTCGATTACCACATATAGCATTGCACATAGCAGGATAGGCAGGGGGAACCTAGAGTAAGCTGTTAAAACACTGCGTTCCCCACGCAACACCCGCATTGTAAGTGTCGAGCGTTGAGTGTTTGAACTCACCGTCGTGTTTCGTCTTGTTGCTAGAGCGAGGTAACGAATTAAAAAAAAAAATTATTTATTGTTCCAAGTGGAAATCGAACCCCCTATCCTCGCGTTTACAATCAGACGCTGTGCTACTCCACAACAGCCATGAACTTTATAGTTATATGCATGTAATTTTCTAGGGATAATAAAATAAACCTTAACGTTGGAAATCAGCAATTACCACGGAATACCTTTAATTCTTGTATGGACGACAACAGTGTTTTACCGCTTAATTCTTCTGTCTCCAGGATGCGTAAATATCAAAATAAAAAAAAAATAAGCTCGTACGCAATTTGCAGGCCTGGTTGATTTTTTTAAATTTTTTATTATAAATAATTATGAAGTTTAAAAGAACCCTTCCGTATGAGCTTTGTAATATCATGACTTCAATCTATCAACATTTGTTTTTTTACATAATAGTGTATTATAGTAGGCAATTCCGCTACTCAACACGCAATGCCTCCAGCATTCAGAGAAAAGTGGGAAGGTCAGTGTTTTAATACTAGGTTCCCTCTGCCTACCTTACTACACGCGGGATACATCATAAATGTGAAAAAATATATTTAACAAATAAACAAATACAATAATTAGGTACCTATTTAGAATAACAGATAAACGGATGAAACTGTATATTTTTTCACAAATTCCACAATTAATCGTTCACGTGACGAGGTCAGGTTTTTCGTGCACAATGCACCTCCTTTTAGTGATGAACAAAGAACTCCACCCACCGCGCCCACTGCCCCTGACATAATAACACCTTCTATTATTATTATTATTTAATTAAAATTAAAAATAAATAAATTAAATCAGTTTCACGCAGTATCCCGCACACAGCAGGGCAGGCAGAGGGAAAACCTAGTGTTGAGACATCAATTATTCTGTCTGTATGAAATTCTGAATTTTCTTATTAACACGCTGTCGGATTGTCATTGGCAATTTAATATTAACACAAAATACTAAAGATATCTATTTTAAAATCACTTATTTTGGTTTTGACAATTCCTCAGATTATTTTTTTTTATTTTAAAGGGGCCTATTATTAAAACACTCCACTCTCCACTTTCTGGAGGAATTTAGTGTCGACTGGCGGAACTAAACGCCGCGCTTAGCCTCGACCCCCGAGCGAAAAAATAAGAATATAAATATAATTAAATATAATGATGAACAAAGAACTCCACCCACCGCGCCTACTGCCCCTGACACAATAACAACCTTCTATTATTCGATTCATTTGTTATAATTAGTTCCTTTTTAAATGTAAAAGTTTCATAGTTAGTGTGAATTGTGTTTAGGTTCTTTATAATGTTTAATCGATTATACAATTAAGTACTTAATTAATATAAATAATTTAATTTTCTATGAAGATTTTATGAAAGGTTTTAAGTATAGTAACAATAATTGTTGTAGTTAATAATTGTTTTATTTTGTTTGTTTTAATTGAATAGAGAATTGTTTGCTGTTTCTTAGCCTAGGACTCATATTTTTTAGACTAAGCTGTATACTGCATGTTGACTAGGGTCGCCAGATTTTACTTTTGAGAGAAGCGGGAAAGTCGGACTAAAAAAATATAAATAACACTTTTTTATATTAATTATCCATTTATTGTAGTTTAGTTTTTAATTAGGGCAGTTCAATCTTTCAGTCTTTATGTCTAAAGTCGACAGTTGATAGATTGATGTTGCATGTAGTACCACGTAAGAATTTACCAATGAAATTATTTTTCATTGAGACTCGGTGTATTGGGTGATGAACCTAATAGAAAAATTAGTGTCAAATTTTAAAATACCCGAACATTTTTACTAAACTGTTATTAATTCAAATAAAATATAGATATAATGTACTTGTAAATCTAATAATATTTTTAGACTTAGTTAAAAAAGTCAACAGGAAGTGCTGTTAATAACCTACATAGGTCTTAGTTAATAGTTAATTTAATAGATAATAAAATAATTGTATAATATAATTCTAAAATGATTTAATTAGAATACCTGCTGCTGATGAAATCAGAAGGATTTCCGGTGTAGGAAAAACCGAGATATCTACAACAATACAGTGAAACAATTGCATATATGTAAGTAGTTGTTATTGTGGCCATACTAATAAATCTTATATAAACTAAGTTGAGGCTATACGTGGTCGCGATAGGTTGTGGATTCGATTCCCATTCGATAAAATGAAAGATTTGATATTTTCATTTTTTGGCTCTGGTGTCGAGGTGCCTCCAGAATTCAGCGGAAAAGAATCTTAATGGAAATAGAGTGGCCTAACACTAGATTCCCAAGTTCTCTCTGCCTATCAACTATGTGCGGGATATACCATAAAAATTGAAAACAAAAATAAATTAACTGAATGCTGTGCAAGCCCAAGGTCATATTATAATAACTGGTATTAGATGTGGCTACTTCAAGATTATCTATACTTATAACAAAATCGTAAGAAGATCGGTGTCCGTACTTGAAAGATATTTAAAAAAAAATGTTATTGGGAACCTTTATTAACCTAATAGAACCCTAAACAATGATTTTTTAAATATTTGTCTGTTTGTCCGTTTGTCTGTGCGTTTGTTATCGCTAATCTCAGAATCGACTTAACCGATTTAGATGCGGTTTTCACTATTGGTTCCTGGCAAGCTTCCGAAAACGTATAGGGTTAATTTTATTACAATCGGTTCATAAATAAAAAAGTTAAATTATTTAAATTAGCAATAATTACCGTAACAGTTATTTTATACAACTGTTTTACTGAATTGACTGAATCCTTAGTTTTCAATTTCTTTATTAATATTTCTATTCCAAGCGGGCGTAGCCGCGCACGGGTGCACTAGTCATATAATAATATTGTATATTTGTAAGAAGGCACGTAGATAGATATACCCATTAGTCAGGTATCTCACGATCACGAAATTAATTTCCGTGTTGGTTAAAAGATTTTATCAGCTCTTAAGGATGTAACTATATATTATTCATAGATTCTTCGATGTAACTGATGCGTCAGTAGGCATTGGTTCTAAATTGAGGAGATGAGATTATATATTTTTTTTCACGCTGTATCCCGCATTAGCACGGTAGGCAGGTAACCTAGTGTTAAGACACTCTGTTCCACATTTGCCGGCGAATTGAGGCATTGAGTGTTGAGTTGTGGAATTCAACGTCGTGCTTTGTCTTGGTATCGGAGCGAAGAAATGTTATTAAATAATTCACTTTCTTAATTGAGAATCGAAATCATAACCGTCGCGTTACAGTCACACGTTTGTGCCCCTGCGCCACAACGACCTTAGACAAAACAAAAATATTAAAAATACAGTGACGTCGCACTACCTCTCTTTAATTATTATCATTATTTAATTATAATGAAATATGACTATTATTTAATATTTAAAATCATTCTGTACACAACCTTACTTAACACTAGATACTTAAAATAAATTATTCAAACAAATGCAAAAACAAATATTAAAAACAATTCACTTAAACAGTTATTCGATAATCGTCTACATAAATACGGCATTACATAATGAGGCCAGTGGTGGTGTTGAGGCACAAAGTGCAAGTAAACGGCCCAAGTTATGGGTTCGACTCCCACTCTAAGAAATCAATATTTTTAAATATTTATCGTTTCCTCTCTCTGGTGTCGAGGCGAAGCTCGGCGTTGAGTCCCGCCACTAAAGAATAAGATTGAAAATGAGTAACGAAGTGTTTTAACACTAGGCTCCCTCTAACCTGCTGTGTACGTGACACTAAAAAGCAAATCTTACTAAGTGAAAGACCAAGCAAAGTATAAACTTTAAACACATATTGGTTATTGACTTACAGCTAAACTGGTCTAAGCGGTCCAAAGATGAGTGACCTGTCCTCTTGACGGGTCAAAAGAATACAACATCATTTGAATATTACTTAGAAATTTAACTTAATCAGTTAAAATATTTACTAAGCTTCGTTTTCAGATGCAAGATGCAGAAAGAATGCAGTTACGCAAGTCGAATTCATTCAATTTATGCATCTTAAATATACGAGTATGTGCTGGGGCCAGTTATGGTGCAGTGGTGCAAGTGTGTGGTTGTGAACGTGACAGTTGTGGGTTCAATCCTCATTCAAGGTAATTAAATATATTTTAATGATAAGGCAAAGCCTTTAGTTCTGCCACTAAGCACACAATGCCTCCAGAATTCAACGGAAAATGGGAAACTGAAGTGTGTTAATGGCAACGAAGGTTTTTAACACTAGGTTCCCAGGTTCCCACTGCTGTGAATCCTTCATACATAACTATTACCTATATGCGACTGAAAGTAGAATGGTACTTGTAATACTTGTTTCATTCAATTTTTTTTTCGGCGGAACACTTGCGTGTGCGCTTGCGCATATATATATATATATATACTTACGTTTATTTATATTTCTTAATTGGAATGTCGATTATTATCATTATTTAAATATGGTTAAGAAACTAAAGCGTTAACTGTAGAATGTGCATATTAAGGGCATGATTTAATTGGCATTGTGT
>JAKRZM010000235.1:331660-350672 GCA_036379175.1 Heliconius cydno galanthus
TATATTAAATATATAATTTATTTTAGTTAAAAACGTGAAAAATAATATAGTAGCTCTACGCCAGCTCTAGGCCATTATTTTACACTCAAAAATGTACAAATAGATAAGTAATGATGTAATATATGTATAAATAGTGTTTTAACACTGTTCTCAATTAGATTTACGTTATATCTCGCAGCGGACAGCAAAATACACACTCTGTTCCCCATATTCTCAGTTTGTTCATATAGTTTTTACACAAATTTTAATTAATTAACGATTCTTCTAATTGGCTAAAACATTTACTTAATTTGTAATTTAACCTGTCTTATACACCAAAGGAAACGAATACAAAAACTAAATAATATTATTATTTTAAGCATCCTGTTTCACATGTTTCGCACAAGTCGAAGAAAGTTAATATTCACTACTTTCCGTTTTAAATAGCTTTCAATATCTATGTATATAATGTACTATATATATTGAGGTCATAGTGGAACAGTGGCATAACGACTGACTTCTAAAGAGATTGGGTATTGAGTGGCGGAAGTTAACGCCGCGCTTTGCCTCCTTATGAGAGCGAGGGAAGAAAAAACTTCCACAAGCGGGAATCAAACCGATAACTCGTCGCGTTTACTGTCGCTCGCCTCTTGAAACACCTTCAATTATACATTAAAATGAATATATCTTTATTATAGTTTGTAAGCGAAAGTACAAGAGGATGTATAAGCAACTAGCAAGTCTATAAAATGACAGAATTATGTATTTCTAAGTTAGGAGGTTTCTAATAATGCTTTGAGATTTCCTTATCCGATAAAATATTTGCAAAGACAGCTTAATATTAGTTATTGAATAACTTATAGACGTTCTGGTATTTAACTGGAATTTATATATTTATAATCTCATATATAAACGTATAAAAATTTTAACAATCAACAATCTGCTTCACGCTGTATCCCGCACACAGCAGGATAAGCAGAGGGAACCTATTGTTAAGACACTCAGTTCCCCACTTTTTGCCGATTTCTGGAGGCTTTGCGTGTTAAGTGGCAGAACTCAACACCGCACTTTACCTCAACACCAGAGCGAAGTAATGGAAACGTAAATAAATATTTCACTTCCTCGAGTGGGAATAGAACCCACAACCGTCGCGTTACAGTCACACCCTTGCACGCTGCGCCATGACAGCCTTAATTAACATTTTAACGTGTTTGCTTAAAAATACTAAAACAAACACCAAGTTTAAACTCTCTTGACGAATATAAAAAAGAATACTTATCCTATACTTATTTATACATACATATTTATATAGCCATACAAAATAAAAAACCAGATCACATCACCTTACTAAGTTGATAATATCATATCCCAGTGCTCGGCATCAACGAGGTACTCTTTTACAACCATATCTTTTTCTCAGCAACTGTCCAAAAGTTTTTAACTTGTTTCTGCCGGCTGATCCAAAAAATACCAAAATGAATTTGGACTCTTCGAATTCCGACTCTACTGGTTTCGGGATAGAGTTCTTTGCGCTCAAACCTGACCGTCAGATGTGATTGAACAGGTGTCGAGAGGAACAGGTGATTTGGTGACCGCTAATATATTGGATACAGGATCGAAATCGGCGTTCGACATATTGTGCTATGTAAATTTTTATTATTTTATACAAATATCGATTTTATTTTCTATTTAAATAAGATATAAATTGGCGGAGAGATGGCGAGAGATGGGGTTTATTTTTGCGCTTATATAATATCTATGTAAGGTGGATTGGAGTTCTGATCTAAGATGCAAGATGGGTGACGGTGATTGGGACAAGGTGCTTTCTCAGTCGACTACTGTTAGATGTATGGCTTTCTCTTTGTTGTATAGAAATGTTGATTTAATAATTACTATTTATTCAATTCAATTATTTGTAAACTTGTTATTTTTCGTTTAGGCAGGGAGAATATCAGAACCAAGTGTTAAAACACTTCTTTTCCCCAATTTGCGCAAAGTATTATATTAGTCTTTTCTTATAAAAAATGGGGGCCTAATGTTGTTAGTGCTAATTATATATGTATACCATAGAATACACACAAACATACATATATACAAATGCAACAAAATTACATTTTTGACCTTTTTACAATATTTACCTATTAATTAATGTTGTTTACAATAAAAATATAATTTTATGATAATTATTCTGCAACTTCGTGACTCGGGATGGGTTTGTATTTAAAATGAACGTTTATATATTAATGAGAAAACAGTAATAACTTCCATACATTTATATTATCGTTTATATTAACTTCTCTTGTGAGGAAGATATGAAAATTATTCAAGTTATTAAACGTGTCAAGTACTTAGATGGTTATCGAGTTAGAATAATCAGTGAGGAAGTTATGGCTCAGCAGCAGTGTGATCAATGGTTGTGGGTTTATTCCCAGAGGGAAATGGGGAACAGAAGAGTCTTAATAGGAACGGAGGCGCTAAAACTAGGTTCCCAGGTTCCCTTTGCCTACCTGCTATGTGTAGGAGAAAAAAAATGCTTGAAATATTCACCTCTTCTTTTCATTCATTCAATTAGCATAAGAAGTTGATTAGAATATTTAATTTAGCAAGTGGCTCCTTCAAAACAAGTATTTCTAAATGAAGTAGGTACATTAGTACCGTTATTATAATATTTATACTTTTGTAATGTTTTTTTATATAAATGTATGTATTTTTCAATGAACACTAATAATTTATGATATTTGATAGTTGATATAAAATGTCTTTTGTATGTAAAGTTGTGAACGAAAAGACGTATGTGATGTGAATTTGTCTATAGTCGGTAAAGTCTAGAATGGTATAATTTCAAACAATTATGTACATATATGTATTGGCATTGAAGCCATATTTTTTTAGCGTCATGAGGGCAGAGGGAACCTGGGAACTTAGTGTTAATACACGCCATTCCCATTAATATAATTTCGCTGAATTCATTGAGGCAATGCGTGTTGAGTGGTTAACTCGTTACCAGTGCAAGAAAATGTAAATATTAAACACATTAATTCCATAATTGGGGATCGAACCCACAACTGTCGAGTATATAATCTCACGCTTGTGCTCTTGCGCCACTACGGCCTCTTAAACCATAGATATTTTGACATATTTTTTTCAGCTTTACGCCTTATCGCACACCACTAGGTATAGGCAAAGAGAAAGAGATATTCTCTCATATTGGCAAGACACTCCGTTTCTGACTTTGCGACTGAATTTGAGATATTGTGGTGGAACTCAACTGGTGGAAAATAATCCTCAAGTGAGTATTGAACCCAAAGCCATCGGGCTTGCAATCAGAAGCTGACACACTTCGCTACATTGACCTCATTGCTGCCCCATCTTGTATAAAACAACATATAACTAAGACAGTACCTACTTCAAATATTTTAAATACCATAGCGGTAGTGGTATGCAGGAACCGCTATGCACTTTATTAGGCAAGATTTTGCTTTTCAAAGTCAAAATGAAAGGGTTCTAGCCTTTTTAGAATAACATAGAAAGCTAAGGTTGAACTTGTGCCGTCTTCATAGCGAACTGCTCGTGTAAACAGTACTGAAGACAAAATAATAACAATGTAGGTACTAGAAAAATATCCAACACGTAATGTTTCAAAATTTGAAACGTAGTGTCTTAACATCAGTTTCTATTTACCTGCGTAATGCGGGAAAATGCGTGAAGCCGCTTTTTTAAATATTGTCGGCAGTTTGCTTAACTATATTTTTAAAAAACGTATACTCATATATACTCGTATCTTGTACTACAATTAATTAACATATGTTAATATATCACTAACACAATATAGAGTTTCCTAGATAAATTTTACTATCGTATATAACATACATTGATATGAGGCTGTCGTAGTGCAGTGGCACAAGCTTGTTACTGTAACGCGACGGTTGTAAGTTCGATCCCAACTCTGGGAAATAATAATTATTTATTAATATTTTCATTTTCTCATATCAAAGTAAGAGCGCGACGTTGAGTTCCACTATTCAACTTCAAACCACAAGAATTCGGCGGAAAGTGGAGAACGGAGTGTATTAACACTAAATTCTTCTATCTACCCTGCTATATGCAGGATATAGCGTGATAAGAGAAACTGTAAACCTATTCATATATATCGAATATCTAATTCATTATATTAATTTGTCAACGGTACATGTCTGTGTGTGCGTGCGACCTTTGGGCGCATGGCCTGCGACCTAGAGCTCGCGGGATATCATTATAGCTATTCACGTACACATATGTAGAGTGTTGTGTACACATGTTGCCTTAACACTAATGTGTGTGTGTGTGTGAATGTGTGCTTAGTTTAATAACAAATGTAATTTTTTTTATTATTTCAGCGTTTTAATTATAATTTAAAAATCAAAATCAGCTTCACGCTGTATCCCGCACACAGCAGAGTAGGCAGAGGGAACCTAGTGTTAACACACTCCGTTGCACACTTTCTGCCGAATTTTGTAGGTAGAACAGAGGCGGCCTAAATTAATACATATAATAAAATATTATAATTATTATTTTTTAAAACTATGTTATTCCTTGATTATATTAGAAATTTAAATATAAGAATAAATATTTAATTATTTATTATAACAATAAAAAACAACATCCTTATACATATATAAATGTAATTATTAAGAGATATCATATAATTACTTTAGTTATAATTAATACAAATACAATAATTACATTAAAATAATTAATAAAAATATCAGCATCACGCTGAATCCCGTACACAGCAGGATAGGCCTAACCTGGCCTTAGCTTAGTGTTAAAACACTCCGTTCTCCACTTTCCGCCGAATATTTCTCAAATGAGGATCAAACCCTCAACCAGTCGTTGCAACCAGGCCTTGCACCACGACAGGTCTCAAAATAAAAAATATATATATATTTTTTAACAACTTTAAATATAATATTCGATATTAAATTGTTTTAGGTCAATGCATGCTAAATGGCGCACCGAGTGTGGAATGTTTCCATTTTCACCGGAAAGCGAGATCGTGGTCGAACGAAACAAGTACGCCGGTACTTCAAGGCTTCGTTTCATTTTAAATATGTTTATTTATTTGTTTTTAATAAAAATATTTTTTATTAGCTTCACGCTGTATCCCGCATATAGCAGGGTAGGTAAGGAACCTGGTGTTGAAACACTCTGTTCCCCATATTTTTGTGGAATTCTGGAAGGTATTGCGAGGGTGGTGGGTGGTGGTTTAAATTTAAATAAATATTTCATTTGCTCGAGCGGGGATCGAACCCCGAACCAGTCGGATTCACAGCCACACACCTCAAAAGTAACACAGCCATACAGCATCAAGCACATCCTCCTCAAAGGTTATAATTATATCCATGACCGCGAATTTCCACGTCCACAATCAAAGATTACAGTAAATATGCTAATGCTAGAACTAACAGTTCAGCATGTGCATACTGCAGATGCATGATGCATCACGATTCACGATCTCAAGATTTATAACTCATTTCTTGAATCACGCCTGTTTCATGGGAAATGAATCATTTTAGCTGGTTGGTTTAGGCTCATTAACTTTAGCTACTTAAAATTTATTTACTTTTGGTTTTTATTTTATTTTTTCTGGTTTACTCCGTTTCCTAACTTCCTGGTTCCTTCATTAGTGCCTGTAAACTTGCACCACGATCTCATATATAGACTTTGTTTAATATAAATATTATAACTATTAATATAAATAGAAACAGAATATCTATATGTGAAATTCAAATAACTTCCAGTTACTATTAACCTATAAATTACACTCATACATTATTTTCTTAAACCTACATACATACAAACTGAAAAATAGTAGTCTGTTCATCTTCATCCGTTTCCTTCATATCTTTTGCTTGAATCATGTCTTCGATTTGCAAACTGAATAATAAAATGTGGGGTGACCTGAACAGGTCGTTGGCATTAAATCAGTGAATACGGCTCGATCACGAAAGGAATTTCAGTTATTTGTGGATACTTTCATTTATTTCCGGTATTTTTAAGAATTTCTTGGATATTGTAAGATGTCTAGGTGAATATAGTGACAAAGCTCTCCGTTCTGAAATTTTGTTTTATATATTTGATTTTTTTAATAAAATATTGAGGCCATTTAGGCACTTTGGGATAAAGTTGTAGGTTCGGTTCTTATTTCGGGGAAATGAGTCATTTGTGTTTTCCCGATCTCCCAAGCCGAAGAGTGGCAATTTAGTTCTCCATTTAATATATCGTGTCACAAATTTAGACGGAGTACGTAGTGTCTTGACACTAGTTTCCCTGCCTTCCTGTCAAAGTGCGTGAACTGCGTGCTAAAGCGTGAACCTAAAAATATATATTGACAAAAATTGCATGCTGCATTTTATTTATAAAGCATTACACAATGTAAAATTACACACACATACACATACATTTCGATCAAAACATTTTAGTGAAATTTGATTTCGATTGGGGGTTCGATTGAATCCTATACCGAATCCTTACATAAACCAAGTAGATGACTAAAAACCGCTATAGTTGATATTCTTTAGGTACTATTGAAAGTACCAAGTATAATATATGTATATTTTATAATATATGAAATAATATGCTATATGAATCAGCTTCACGCTGTATCCCGCACACAACAGCGTAGGCAGAGGGAACGTAGTGTTAAATCACTTCGTTCCCCACTTTCTGCCGAATTCTGGAGGTATTGCGTATTGAGTAGCAGAACTCAACGTCGCGCTTTGCCTCGACACCAGAGCGAAGAAATGGAAATGTAAACGTAAATAAATATTTCACTTCCTCGAGTGATATGAAATTTACGTTAATGAGACCAGTCGTGGTGCACAAGCGTGTGATTGTAAGCGCGACAGGTTTTTGTTGTGGATACTCGAGGGAATTAAATATTTAATACTTTCATTTCTTCGCTCTGGTGTCGAGATAAAAACGCGGCGTTAGGTTCCGCCACTAACACGCAATGCAGTAGTGGAACCACAATAAAGTTTTTTAAAGTAAATCAATATGTATAGTTATTTAAGAAGCAATTATATCATTAGCAATATATGATGGTATTGTTTATTTCGAAATGTCTTCTTTCAAAGGTGTCAAAACCCACAGCTATAGTTTATACAGTCAAATACTATCACTGCGCTATAGTGGCGCTAAAAATCATGAATAATCGTAAAAATAAACCTAATTTCTTTTAGTTCCCAGTAGAGCAAAGGAAGCCATCACCAAAAACAATTACTTTAAATTACTTATTTCTTAAAGCTTAATTGTTATTTGTAAAAGTTAAAAACAATGTTAGTACGTAAATATAAACAGATGTTAGTAATTAAGTTTATCTCCAGATGCGCCAGCCATTGTCCAAATTTGCACGTGTGTCCATACCTGCACCTAGAACGCATAAAAGAGTGAACAGACACTAAAACATTTCATTGGCAGCTTAAGTTTTATTGTATTCTTTTGTTTTTTTGGAATTTTTCTCTTTTAATCCGAACCAAATGGTGTATTGCATTTATATACGATACAATGTACTCTATTTTACACCTACAAGTATTGATTTGACGTTTTTTAGTTTTACCTTTCGTATATAAATAATAATATATAAAGAATTTATTATCGTCGTGGCGCAGCGGCGCAAGGGTGTGACTGTAACGCGACGGTTGAGGGTTCGATCACCACTCGAGGAAGTGAAATATTTATTTACGTTTATAATTCCATTTCTTCGTTCTGGTGTCGAGGCAAAGCGTGGCGTTGAGTTCTGCCACTCAACACGCAATGCCTCCGGAATTCGGCAGAAAGTGGGGATAGGAGACCCTCCTTTCCCCACTTTCTGAGTTTCTTAACACGAGATTCCCTCTGCCTATCCTGCTGTGTGCGGGAGACAGCGTGAAGCTGATACATAAAGACAGAAATAAATTCAACAAACTAGTTTAGTAAATATTTCTGCAACTGATTGTATTATAGTTAAATGTCGAGAGATCCGCGAGCAGTTGCTATCTAAGCGATGGTTGCTTAGTTGGTAGAGTCAACTATTTATTGTGCAATTTACTCCAATAGTTAAAATTATGTTTGTTTATAGAGCTATTAAGAGTTAAGCTTCGTTTTAGCTTCACGCTGTATCCCGCACATACCAGGGTAGGAAAAGGGGACCTAGTGTTAAGACACTCCGTTCCCCTCTTTCTGCCGAATTCCGAAAGCATTATACGTGTTGCGTGGCGGGACTCAACGCCGTGCTTTTGCCTCGTCACCAGAGCGAAATGGAAATATAAAATTAAATAAATATTTTATCTCCTCGAGTGGGGATCGAATCCACAACCAACTCAAATTTTCAATTTTTTTTGTAATTTTCAAATTCGAAATATTAATTTATGTCTTATATTCTTTATTAATATAATTACCTAAATAAAAATGTAACTTGCGAAATATAATGTAGAGTATTCATTAATAAATAACATTCTTGAATGAACTTTCAAAACAACAAAATATTAATAATCCAAAAAAATAAGAAAAACAAGTTGACAATACAAAAAAACCTTTACTTTTGTTTATTATTTCACCCATTCATTGAATTTGAGTTTTTCATAAAAACATTAATTAACCTCATTGACTGACCGCCTCATAAAATTTCCAAATTCCAATCAACTTTTAAATGATTAATGCCAAAATTTCAACAAATTATCGAAAAAATTAAACATTTTTATACTATAAAAGCCATAGTACGGTACTTTCGTTGTAAAATGACGTCACAGTTGCTTATATATATTCGTTAAAGCTTATAATTTATGCTAAACTTATCAAATGTATTCTAAAGACACACTTTCGATAGCCACCTGGCTGGCTATCTCTAAATATATAGGCATACGGGTTCGGGAATTTAGGTACGTACTGTACATTCACAGTCGATAGAATTGAAACGACAAACTTATCTTAGAATTACCTATCGCATTTTATTATTGAAGTTTATACAAGAAAATGTTCTAAGATAATTAACTACGTTGTAAAGATTTAGTTTAGAATATATACTAGTTATGCGAGGCCATTATGGCGCAGTGATACTAAGATATGACTCCAACGCGACGGTTCTGGGTTCAATTTCCACTCGAGTGAATGAATTATTGTTTATGATTGCTACAGTACCTACATTTAGATAAACTTATAATAGAGCTTTAAACACTATTTTCTGCCAATTTAATCCATATAAAAAAAAACAATACAATTACCTACAAACAAACAGCTCAAATTATTAAAAAAAAGAAAACCTAAACAAATCTTCATACAATACATATAAATAACATAGCAAATATTATAAATATATATATAGAAATATACCATACAGAAAACATAATAAATGTATAGAAAGTAAAGGTTTGGGAGACACTCAGTCGTCGTTCACATTAGGAATCCGGCTTCGCGACCTTTTGAGGTCGGTCATGCGGCACTCCCGGCTCCCAAACTTCTGTATGACATTTTCTAGGCCTTTGTTTAGATTGTAGTTGTTATTTGGTAATTTGCACTAATATATTAATATAGTGGTTATTTTATTTAATAAAAATAAATCAAGAATTAAATTAGCTTCACGCTGTATCCCGCACGTAGCAGGGTAGGCAGGGGGAACCTCGTGTTAAGACACTCCGTTCCTCACTTTACGCCGAATTCTAAAGGCATTGAAGGCGAAGAAATGAAAATATAAACGTTAATAAATAGCTTTCGAATGGAACCAAAATCTGAAAATATAAGTAAATCTATATATATAAAATCGAAAGGT
Source organism: Heliconius cydno galanthus (assembly GCA_036379175.1). Lineage (NCBI taxonomy): Eukaryota > Metazoa > Arthropoda > Insecta > Lepidoptera > Nymphalidae > Heliconius > Heliconius cydno. The sequence continues at coordinate 341,424 of JAKRZM010000235.1, forward strand.
CACTCACTCATCACGAAATCTCAGAAACTACATGTGCTAGGAATCTCAAATTTTGCATAGGAGTTACTTATAGGACGTAGGTGCTCGCTAAGACGAGAGAAGAGAGAAGAGAGAGAGAAGAGAAGAAGGGCATTTGCAATATTCGACTCCTAAGGGGAGGAAATAGGGGTTGAAAGTTTGTATGGAAAAAAATTTAAATCGCCACCGATTTTTATAAGATTTGAAATTTAGACTCTTAAAAATATTTAATTGAAAACATGTTTCATGGTTTATTAGGATTCACCCCTAAAGGTGCAAATAAGCGGGCAAAGCTGCGCGCGTCCTCTAGTAATTTTATATATTAATAACTCAATTATTACAAGCAAAATTAAATTAATTTAGTCATTATTTATTATACTTGTTGTCAATATTATACAATGTAATAGTAACAGGTTGTAATGCAAAACATTTAAGGTACAAAGATCATCGGCACGTCGTGAAGGTAAGGAATTCGTTACCTAATTCAGCTCTCAGCTTGGAATTGCTTAACTATTTACTTGGAAGATACTAGATATCGATTATTGAATCGTTAGTGTAATTAAAATCTAAATTTTTTCTGATTAAATATTAAATTATTATCTAAAAGTCGTAAAGGCCAGTCGTAACACATTGTGGATTCGATGTCTACTCGAGGAAATGAAATTTTAAATATTTTCATTTCTTTGTTCCGGTTTTGTTGGGGCAAACCGCGGCGTTAAGTTCCGCCATTTTTCACAATTACTAATTACTAAGAGAAATTGGCCACAAAATTAATAATAGTCTCAATTAGACTTGTGTGTATAAAAAAAGGATATCAATTAATTAATAATAACTACTATTATTAATAATTTTAATAATTGTAATATAATCTGTTTCTCGTAAAGAAAACATATTAAGCAATCACCTTTACTTCTATAGCAGTAGCATATATACTCGTATAATAAAAATAAATAATAATTAAATATATTATAACTAGATGTAATTCCCCACATGGTGGCCACCATTAAATTGTAATACGATCTGGTCAAATAAACTAAAAATATGACTGTATATTCTAAGCTTGAGAAAAAACTTAAATAGATTATCTTAATTACTTAAATTCCGGTGTAAAGTGGGTTTTGGATTCTATAGTTACTTGCTACTCATGAGTTAGAGGCCGTCGTGGCGCAGCGGCACAAGGGTGTGACTCTAACGCGACGGTGTGGGTTCGATCCCCACTCGAGGAAGTGAAATATTTATATACGTTTATATTGCCATTTCTTCGCTCTGGTGTCGAGGTTAAGCGCGGCGTTGAGTTCTGCTACTCAACTCGCAATGGCTTCAGAATTCGGCAGATAGTGGGGAACGGAGTGTCTTAACGCTAGCTTCCCTCTGCCTACCCTGCTGTGTGCGGGATACAGCGTGAAGCTGATGTGATTTTGATTTTTTTACTCATGTTAGAAGATTGAAAGTTAAATATGATATGTGTTGCTATATTTATAAATATATAATGTTCATATATTAAAAAATAATGAGGCTTTATTAGCTTTAATAATGAGGTAAAGCGGCGTTTAGTTCCGCCACTCAACACGCAAAGTCTTTAGAATTCGGCGGTAAGTGGGGAATGGAAGTGTCTTAATGGGAACAAAGTATCTTAACACTAGGTTCCCATTTAACTTCTGTTTATCTTGCTGAAGCAGAGATGTTAAAAATCAAATTTAATTAATCACGAGCGGGAGTTGAACATACAATCATAGTTTACGTTCAGAAGTTTCTTCAAGATGGAAAACGATTATAAAAATACGAATCTACATTCCGAAAAAACCTGGGACAGCACACTAGTTTCATAAATTCATAAAAAAGGTTATACCATATATGATTAAATATGTTACTACTGTTTTACCAAAGGCTATCCAGCACTAAGATTAGTAGGGCTTCGCCATCTGCCAACCCTTAAGGCTCCATGTGTCCAGAAAAATGAAATTGTTAAAAAAACAAGACAGCCCAAGGCGGACAATAGGGTACGGAGATTTATAACGTTCTAACATCTGTTCCTTACCTGAGATGGAATGACTGAACTGTTTGTTCATTTGAATGAATGCAGTTTAATTTTAAGATATGCGTACATCACTACACTACAAAAGATAAGAGTAAAAAAATAAATTTATTTCCGTTTTGGGTGAGATGTTTGGTGATAAAGTAATACAATTGAAGATAATATCGAGATTTCAAGATATGTCATTATATGGCGAAACTCAACGCTGTTTTGGCTTTTCAGAGCAAGAAAATTATTGATATCATGATAAATACACGAGTGCGGATCGAACCCACAGTCATCGTATTTACATTTGCATGCCATGACTGTTTTATTAATCTATATATATAAAATCGAAAGGTCACTCACTCATCACGAAATCTCAGAAACTACTTGTGCTAGGAATCTCAAATTTTGCATCGGAGTTACTTATAGGACGTAGGTGCTCGCTAAGACGGGAATTTGCAATATTCGACTTCTAAGGGGTTGTTTTTGGGGTCGAAAGTTTGTATGAAACTTCGTTACTACAAATGCTAGGAGTCTCAAATTTTACATGGACGTCACTTATAGGACGTAGGTACTCATGGAGACAGAAATAAAGTAGTTCACGTAGGCGAAGCCGCGGGCGGGCCGCTAGTTAAATATGTTTCCTAAATATTAAAATTATGCAAAATATTTACTTCTAAAGTAACTAAAATATCTCAGATGCATTTTTTAATGGTACATTTTGCATGTCACGAAATTACTGAACAAGTCATCTCACAGACCCACGAGTATCGAATTATATTGACATTGCTTATTATATTATGCTTAGGTATTTAATAAATACATAATATTTTTTTATAGCTAGTCTGAATAGAAACAACATAAAAAATATTAATTAAACTCTATTTACTTTTTAGAAAATATAAAAAATTTTAACGGAGCAGGATTAGAACCCGCACCTTTTTGGAAACCGTCCAAGGTCCAAGGCGCAGGTTCAAAGCCCGCTACGTAAAAAAATTTACATGTTTTTTAAAAAGTATTTTTCTTTTCTTAGTGTGGAATTACTCTTTAAATTTGGAAAAAAAATAAACTTTGTTTATTCGTAAAAACAACGTTATGAATTGAAAATTTTAATTATTATTGTTTTTAATTGACTGTAAATGTAAAAAAAAAATGTAAATATTATATATATTTTTTACATTATAATTTATTTAATTTAAATAGTATGCAAATTTTATAGGTGAGGTCAGTCATGGCGGAGGGACACAAGCGTGAGGCTTTAAACGTGACGTGGGTTCGATTTCCACTTGAAGAAATGAAATATTTAATATTTTCATGATTTCGAGGCAAAGTGCAACGTTGAATTTATCCCTCAACACGCAATGTCTCTAAAATTTGGCAGAAAGTGGGGAGCAGAGAGTTTTAACACTAGGCGCTCTACCTACCCTACTATATATAATTTTATACACTCTATATAAAATAAAGTAATAAGTCAACGCGAGTACAATCAATAAAACATTTTATGATGTTAATTTGTTCATATATTTATGTTTATTGCGTTTCTTGTTTTTTATTGTCCTAGCTCGACTGGAAAGTTATTTGACATTTTTCTAAGCCTATAATTCTAATAAATTATAAACTATATATACACATATATATGTAAATGGAATTCATTGCGTATTGTAATTATTACAAAAAATATATTTAATGGGGCCGTCGTGGTATAGGGGGCATAGGGGTGTGACTGGAACGCGACGGTTATTGGTTCGATCCCCATTAGAGGGAATGAATTATTCGTATTTTCATTTTATCGCTCTGGTGTCGTAGCAAAGCACGGCGTTGAGTGCAGCCACTTAACACGGTGCCTCCAGAATTCGGCGGAAGATGGGGAGTGACTTAATAGTAGGCTCCCTGAGGCCCCCTAAGTTGAAAAAAAGTACTAAAATTTCTTATGAAATTTCCAAAGTAATAAATAACAACACAGCTGTCAATGGCTACTAAAATTACATAATATTATTCAAATATTAATTACATTCCACAAGGCAGGAGGATTAGAACATTCGTAACGGTTTTCTATCATAAATAATAGAGATAAGAGTTGAAAAATCGCCAATAATTTGTTACAATTGCTTAATTAGGATTGATACTGCTAAAATTAAAATGGCATACCTTAAATTTTTCATCGGCCAACCAACTGTTGAACCACAGATGCTGTGTACAAGAAATTAAGCTGGTTAATTAAATAAAAATATGGATAAATACGAGTTGGATTCGTATACCGAAGGTTCCGTACCAATTTCAGGATTGTATGTTAAGGGAAAGTACAATTTATATAAGTTGAAAATATGTTTGCGGACGAAGGCATTTATTTTATTTGAAATTAACTACAATTATAATAAGTATGTAATTATTTTTTTTCTATGAAATACCTTAAACTTTTCACTTTTTGTTTTTTTTTTCCTTTACTTGCACTCTCCCACTTCGTCGTATTTTTTGATTGCGTTAACTTAGAAACTTGTTTATTTTTGTGCTCCAAGGGACCGTAGATCTGAACATTTAATTCATTTTTATTATTATAAATCGATACATCTAAGCGATATAAAAGTTCTTAACAGACAAACAGGCGAGTTATTATTGATTCTACAAGGGTCCGTTTTTACCTTTTGAGGCACGGAACCCTAAAAAAGACAAACAAAAACTAAAGCCAAACGACACGTGCCCATTTTGCATATGCTATGCTAAGGAGGTCGTAAAGCGTACGGGTTATTATAGTTCGATGCGACCGCGACACTTTTATGTCATCGGACCTCGCCAGCCTCATGATGACGATTTTTGTGGACAAACGCTGTTTTTATATGGGAGCTTTTAATTTTTTATGGATTTACCAAATAAATAATATATAATGTTATATTTTATTTAATATAAATGTAGTATATAGAGGCGCAGTGGCACTGAAACGCGACGGTTGTGATTTCTTTTTCCATTTGGGGGATGAATTGTTATTTATTAATATTTAAGAAATGAAATATTAATAAATAACAATTCATGGTACCCACCCTTTCTGGTACCCAGGCAAGAAGCGAAGCGAGTTTAGTTCCGCCACGCATTGCCTCTGCCAAAAATTCAGCAGAAAGTGGAGAGCGAAGTCCCTTAACACTAAGCTTCCACTGCCTACCCTATTACCTGTGGAATGAAGCTGAAAAGCAAAACTTATTATAAACAATTGAAATAGGTATTTAATATTTATATTATTATATATAAAAATATATATAAAATATAGTTAAAACATTTACCAAAACACACCTTTATTTATCGTATGTATTATATTGTCACCCGATTGCATCGCGACACATGACGCCTTGATGATTTTTTTAATTAAAAAAACAAAAAAAAGATGGACAGACATCACCGATCACCTGCCTGCAGGTGTAAATTGACTTAGCCCTAAATTCTTACTAAACTCTTAACCCCTTTGATTATCGTTTAAAAAGTACTCAAATTTTATATATATTTACATATTGACTTGGATTTTAAAGAATGCAAATCTTTATTTATAAAGTTTAAAAATATAATTTTGAAAATAAAATGAAGTTTAGGATTCCTATACTATAATTGCAAGAAATTTTACAACAATAATATTATATGTAATAATACTTTAACCATAAAAATATAACCGTATATATATCTATTTGATTATATGATTTAACGTGACGAGGAACGAATAAAAAAGAAATTTAAAATAATATTTTTATAACACATATTCAGTTTTCTATATCTAGATAAGATCTAGATCATCAGAAACACTTACGTTAAGACACTCCAGTATATGGATACAAATATTCCATATTCTCCCCGATTTTTAAGACATTACCTGTTTAATGGCGGACTCAATACACCGCTTTGCACTGACCTTAATACAAAAATTAACTTCACGCTGTATCCCGCAAACAGCAGGGTAGGCAGAAGGAACCTAGTGTTAAGCCGTTTCCCATTTCCCGCTGAATTCTGGAGGCATTGCGTGTTGAGTGGAGCACCTCTACTCCTCACTTTGCCTCGACCCCATAACGAAGAAATGAACATATAAATTTAAATAAATATATAATTTCTGAAGTAATAAATGTAGGTTACATCAGTCATCGTCATCCATTACATCAGGTTACATCTAATATTAGATGGACAGTAAATCTCATGTCTGTTTGCTTTACCTCTTTACCTACATACGTTTTATTGGAAAGAGTTAAAATTTTAACGATGTTTTTTATAATTAGCAAATAGCCCTATAAAAATTGTTTTCAAAAAGTGTAGTTGTTTTTGAAAATAAAAGTAAATTGACGATTGACTTTTAATTAATTTGAGTCTCGAATATATTTTTGAATGAAGTAACTATAATTAAGTTTCAAGCCATATTTTAGCTTTACGCTGTATCCTGCACATAGCAGGAGAGGCAGAGGATATCTGGGAATCTAGTGCTAAAACACTCTTTTCCTGTTAAGACACTTCCGTTCCCCACTTTCGGACGAATTCTGGAGGCATTGCGTGTTGCGTGGCAAAATTCAACGCCGCCAGTTTCTCTCGACCTCATAGCGAAGAAATAAAAATATTCAATAGTTCATTATATCGAGTGGGCATCGAACCCTCAACCTCAACCTGCGCCACGACTGGCCACAAAAGTCATACTGCGTAATAAAGGAGATGCGTGAAGATATCTATATATATAAAATCAAAAGGTCACTCACTCATCACGATATCTCAGAAACTGCGGAATTTACGGAATTTGCAATATTCGACTTCTAAGGGGTTGTTTTGGGGGTTGAAACTTTGTATGAAACTTCGTTACTACAAATGCTAGGAGTCTCAAATTTTGCATAGACGTCACTTATAGGACGTAGGTACTCATGAAGACAGAAATTAATAATAACGTGGTACACGCAGGCGAAGCCGCGGGCGGGCCGCTAGTTATTATATATTTCTATACAGAAATTGTATAGGATTTCGATTATGAATGAGGATTTCCTGGATTTGTACCACTATATTTATTTTAAAATATGAGCCATCAATTTTAGTTTACATTAAAGTAAGTATAATTTATTTATTTTAACAAATGATTCTATTAGGCGTTTGATGTATAGAGAACAACGAACGACCTTCGTATTATAATAAGTTTAATATTTGTAACCAAGGTAAAGCCAAATAATTTCATTGTGTAAATATATTTTTATACTATTTTATAGTTTAACTAGCTTTTAACACCGGCTGCACCCGCGTGGTTAAATGGAAATATGTAAGATTTGTGTATAATTCATAAATTCAAAGAATAATTTGATGTTATATAATAAGCCTTAAATGAATTGAAAGTTAAAAGTCTTTTCGAATAAAGATATAAAGAATATTTTGAATTTCAATATGTTAAAATTTTGAAAAAAGCTCGATTTTTTTGTGGTTATTTCTGTGTTTCTATCTGCTTCTCCTGCGTAATAATTTTTAACACTTCTTTTTTTTCTTCTTCTTTGTCGTTTCGCTCTTGAACGCGACTGTGGTTTTTAAAGGTTGGTGGTACGCCACACAGTCCAAGTCAAATTTTAAGTCAATACGTTTATACATAATTATATTTACAAAAATATTTATTAAGATATTTTTTAAATATGCACATATAAAAGGCACGGGCAACTATGCGCCCGTGGATGTAGTTTTTAAAATAAAAAAAAATAATAATAATATGCACATATATAAAAAAACATAGAATCAATAATAAAAACAATATCAAAGCAGTTGGCCGCCGACTAGCGTTTGTAAAGCATACGGTATATTGAGAATTGAGAAGTATTGTGATATGTGAGCACCTAACGGGTTGGAAGACATCTGCTATCTGTGATATCAAGTGTAAATTATAAGCTATGGGCGTATTTTTTTTAGTTTCCCGCTATATCCCATACACAGCAGTGTAGGCAGAGGGAACCTAGGCTCTCCGTTCTTCATTTTCCGCTGAACCCTGGAGGTATTGCATGTTGAGTGGTTGGACTTAATACTGCTCTTCGCCATTGTAACAGAGAAAAGAAATGAAGATATTAAATATTTAATTTTTTCGAATGGGAATCGAACCCTTAACCAGTCGTGATGAACCAGATTCTCGAAAGTGGAGAATAAAAGTGACTTAATGGGAACGAAGTGTCTTAAGGGTTCCTTCCCTTTACCTATCCTGCTATATGCGGGATATAGAGTGAAGCTAAAAAAACAAATATTAAGTTATAATAAAATAATACACCTGTATATATTATTTCTTTTAAACCATACTTTGAAATTTTTTTAAGGGTGCAAGGTGCAACCCCATCGCAGATTTAAACAAGTACCAGAAAGGTGTGGGCTGTGGGAAAATCTCATCGGATATCGAAATCGAGCAAGGTGCTTCTCTCTCTATTTACTGCTATTTTGCCATTGTTACTCCAGATTAGATGTCTTTCCTTACAAAAAAAGTAGGAAGTTTGACTTTTGTTATTCATATTTTTTCAATAAGTGGTGGTGGTAGGTTCTACTGTGAATTTTAAACACATGTAGTGTAGTTATGGGAATAATTTTTTTTTCTTTGTCGGTGTAAAATTTCATGAAGATTCATATGAGATGAACATAAAATTATTATTAATTTATGTTTTTTTGTTGAAGTAATTTTCTAAATGTGTGCTTTGCAAATTAAGAAAAAAAAACGTGAAAATAATAAATGATATAAAAGTATTTTTAAAATTAGTTTTGAATATAAATATACAAACATATTGACTAATGCATTAACTAGATTAGTGACGTTCATTTTCTATTTAGAAGCGGATTTAAAACTAATGACTAGTAAATGTTGCTCTACAGGAAAGAATTAATACAAATTATAGAGACTAAAAAAGCGGTGTATATAATAATAACAATAGGTAAGATGAGAAAACTTAGTGCCAAGACACTCCGTTCCCCGTTTTTCACTAGATTTTTATGCATGTTAAGTGGCGGAGCTCACCACCATTTGTCTACCACAACGGGGAAATTAATTTATATATTACTAGCGGTCGCGCGCAGCTTCGCTTGCGTATTTAAGGGTTAATTCTAATAACCCATGAAACATATGTTCAATTAAATATTTTTAAGAGTCTAAATATCAAATTTTATAAAAATTGGTGACGATTTCAAAAAAACCTATACAAACTTTCAACCCCTTATTTGCACCCTTAGGGGGAGAATTCTAGAAAACGATGAAA
>JAKRZM010000235.1:351628-371920 GCA_036379175.1 Heliconius cydno galanthus
TTTTTTTTTTATTTTTATTTAAAACTCAACTTAAGACAACGACAGCTTCCCCCGCATATTCCCCATATTGATAATGTCATATTATCATAAAATATAAAATTTATAAAACTGTAATAATATAGAAATTATTATTTTCATTCCAAACATTTAAATACATTAGCAAACAAAAAATCTAAAGCAACGAACGAGATCTGTCATATTTCTTAATGGAAAGAGGAAAAAAAAATAAAGATTTCTTCAGCATGGCACGTACCAAATGTTAGCGACAGATGCCCACGTGTTACGGTGTTCATTTCGCGAATTCCAAAAACAGATGCCTCAAAATACAACGAGAAAAAGAAACAGCATCTTAAAAATAATATCTTCAGCTTTATTCTCCATAATATTTAATTGTAGTAACGTAGAGTCCAAATTTGGACGAGATTTTCAATTATTTTTGATCCGGTCCTTTCAAAATGGAATAATCGGGACACCTGACAAAGTGGAGAATATAATACAGGTAAGTTTTGTTCGTGTAGAGCAGAGAAAAGATGATATTTGCCAACAAAAGAGCATAGCAACATTGTCTGCGGTCATTTTACGCTTCAATGCGCACGCGAAGTAAAAGATGGTAACTTTATATTATGAAATGTTTTAATATAAGAGTTGCTGTTTTAAGTATTTATATCATTGAAATTTGCTTCACGCTGTATCCCGAACATAGCTGCTTAGGTAGAGGGAACTTAGTGTTAAAACACTCCGTTCTCCACTTTCCGATGGCGGAATAAATACTTGTTAAAAAATAGAAATAATGTTGAGTATGTGATGTTTAAATAAAAACTCTACAGGATTATATTAACTGGAAATAGCTAAGAGCTGAGTAGTGTATGACAAGTGAGTCATGAATGTACTAAGTGCCGGTGGTAGGTATGTCTCACCAGGTAGGATATATGGGAATTTTTCAATAAGTTCTATTTTTTCTTATAAACTTAATAACCACTAGTTTCTGAAATTAGAATGTTATAGTTCATTTATATATATTGGACCCAGTGAAGAGTCACTCCTTTATTATTTGTCTAAATAGGTAAAAATAAGTTTTTAATGTCGACTTGTTTGTTTGTTTAGCTTCACGCTATATCACGCACTTAGCTAAATAGGAAGAGAGAACCTGAGAACATAGTGTTAAGGCACTCCGTTCCCATTAAGATACTTCCGTTCCACATTTTCCACTGGATTCTCGAGTCATTGCGTGCTGAATGGTGGAACTCGTGGTGGGGAATGAAGTTTCTTAACACTAGGTTCCCTCTGCCTACCCTGCTGTGTGCGGGATACAGCGTGAAGTTAAATATACTGTAGAGCCTAAATAACTTGCGTTTACACAATTATTTATAAAATATTCTTCTTCTAATTCGTATATTAAATAATTTTCTGCCATACAAAAACCTGTCAAGAAAAATGTAAATCCATGTAATTATATGATTCCGTACATTTGTCTTGCATGTGACAACTCATGAGGATGTGTAAATCATGATGCTCACTCGATTTTTATCACTCAGCCATAGACATGTTTTTTCCCACGGCGCCACTTCCTTAATAGAATATTAAATGGTTAACGGAAACTGGGTTTAACGATCTAACTTTAAATTTGAGATTTTTCGCATTTTCAGTTAGAATTTTCGATTTATTTTACATTTTCAGTAAGGTACAAGTATTTTTTCAGCTTCACTGTGTATCCCGCATGTAGGCACACAGAGCGTAGTGTTAAGAAACTTCGCTCCCCACGTTCCGCAGAACTCTAGAGACATTGCGCTTTGCCTTGCCTTTGGCTAGCGAAGAAATTTAAAAAAATAATATTTCATTTCCTCGAGTGGGAATCGAACCCATAAACTGTCGAGTACAGTCACACGGTTATGTCCCAACTGGCCTCAAATGAGGGTATAATTAATAATTTAATATACACTAAAATTTAATAAAAAATGAATTATTAACATACAAAAGCTTTAATTATGTAAGAAATTGAAAGAATAATTAGGAAAAAGAAAGAAGTAAAAAAAATATTTTCCAGACAGAATACATGGAAGTCAATTCTATGTTATTTTAAGCAAACATTTAAATAGCGCCGAACTCACGACCTCTGCCCTTATAAATATAAAGTACAATTTCATAATATTTAACTAAATTATGTATATCAAAAGCTCACATAAAAACCTCTTCCATACTAAATTGATAAAGTACTCAAAAGTCAACATATCTTAAAGAAATGTTTATTAATTCCATTTTACAATATATTTAATAAACGTCACCATTCTTTAAAGAAATTGAATGAAACTACCTAAATAAGCATTATAAAATATGTATTCGGAATCGAACTTTGAGCTATGTAAATCAGCTTTAAGCAGCCAAAATCAATATTAATAATTCCGTTAAGTTAAATCACTACGCGGCTTCTTAGGTATACATTACTAGATTCACTATTTATATTTGCTGTTTATTTTATATCAGATATGTAAAACGTATTTCGGTTTGTTTGTAAAAGATTTGTCATACAAAATTGGTTGTTAGTATGAAATTATAGAACTTATATTGGAATATTATTTGTTTTAATCAGACGTGATTTGAGCTTGGTGTTTAAATATTAAGAAACAACATGTTTTATTTGCTTAGATCGTATTGCGTGTAATTAGACGCGGCATAGCCTGCTGTATGCGGGATACAGCGTGAAGCTATTACTAATACATACATTTACTATTTAGTCGTTGATAAGGTTATATTTTTTTAATGTAAAATTTTATACTAAAAAAAGGTATAAAATGTCTAAATTCTTAAAGAAAGCATTATTTTTTCATAGTAGATTAGGTTAGAGGGAACGTAGTGCTTAGACACTGTGTTTCCCTTTTCGTAACATAGCTTGCAAATTAGAGGAAATTGACCACCGAAAGATAAATAATTTAATTATATTGTTCGAAACGAGCCGGTTTCCAAAAAGCGTATAAATAATAATAAATGAATTATACACGATTAATGATTTAAAATTCATTAAAAATGTGTAAAAAATCACTAAAATCAAAGATCTTGTTAATTTTACTATAACGACTCCCTCCAGTATGCATTAACCACGTCGTCCACGTATTATAATATATTTTTTTTGATCGTCTGTAAAAATTGATGGTATTTATCAATGTAAAAACAAAACAATAGTAGTTAATGTATATTTTATAATAAAAACCGGTAAAGTCCGATTCAGACTCGCCCACAGAGGCTTCCGGAAATCGGTGAATAATCCTGAAATAGGTACGGAACTCTCTGTAAGTGACCTCTGACCTCACTTACTTGACCGGTTTTTTTCTAAATAAAATAATATGAAAAATCAATTTGCTAAATGCCTAATGTATTTATCATCACCTAATTTAGTCGTGAAAAAATATTCCCCCCTGCAGAGGCAAAGATCGTGTTAATTTACAACTTCGATTTTTCATTTAAATTAGCTAATAATATAAATAAAAAACCGAACAAGCGCGAGTCGGGTTCACCCACTGAGGGTTCCGTATGAAAATAGGATATTTTGAGCTTTTTCTGAAATTAAGGCTTAGCTTAGCCAGAGCTCTTTCATCTGATACCTCACTTGGACTAGCAGCCATTAATATCAATTTTTTTCATAATTTTTGCCCTCCTTTTTTCATAATTCTAGGTCTACCAGAAGTATTCTATGAATTTTGATTCCTTTTATAGTGTCGAAATATGCGTATTTTGCGATTCAAACAACTATATCTTTGTTCTAAGTAAATACAGAAAAATATTTTTAAGACACACAGATAGACAGATAGACAACAGAGTGACCTTATAAGGGTTCCCTTTTTTCATTAAAAAGTACGGAATCCTAAAAATGTGAAAATAATATATTTAAAAATATTTTTGAACCTTGAGAAAATTATGCGAAATATTTATTTGCTCCCACTATCCTGTACACAGCAAGGTAGGCAGAGGTAACCTAGTGTTAAAACACTCCGATCCCCATTTTCCGCTGAATTCTGGTATAGTGTGCTGAGTTGCCGAACTCAACACAGCAACAGAGCGAGAAAATGAAAATATACATTTAAAATTTCCTCGAATGGGTATCGAACCCTCAACCAGTCGCGTTTATCATCACACACTAGTGCCCTTGCGCCAGGACTGGCCTCTAAAATTAATAAATTAGGTTTATTTATACTAAAACAGCTCTTTATATGAACATTTATTTTTTATCATATTAATATTTGTTTCTATATTCGGATTATCCACTTAGAACAGGTCGTAAAGAATGCTAAAGTTCAAAGTTTTTTTTATGTCTATTACGAGGTCAGGCTGTGTGGTTCATCTAAGATAATAAATAAAATAGATCTGGTATTATATTTTTATTTTTTTCTATTTTGTTTCACGCTGTATCCCGCACACAGCTGTTGAAGCTAGTGCTAATACACTCTGACCTCATTATGTACATTCATTCTCCATCCCGCTGAATTCTCTCACTATGCTTTTTGTCAGAGCAAGGAAATTAAAATATGAAATAGTTAATTTCCTCGAGCGGGAATCGAAGACACTACCGTTGTATAAACTTATCCTTTAAAAGATTCTTTATGTTTTTTTTTAAAAAAGGAACTCTTGAAACGATTCTATTCTATCTTAAAATGAAACTGACATCTTGATATTTGATATTTTCTCATTATATATTTGAGAATAAAAATGTGCTTATTAAAATTGGCTCAGCGATACATATAAGATTTCAAAAAGATTATAAAATTTTTACAACTGTTTGCTAAAACTGATGTTTATAGATATTTCCTTGGTTTCTTGCATTAGAGAGAGAGAGAGAGAGAGAGAGAGGGGGGGTAGAGCGGAGGGATTACGAGTTTCTTCCAGTTGCAAATAAAAGTGCAAGATATGAAATACTAAATCAATTAACAATTATATTATAATCAATATTTTTAGCCAGTATATTTTTAGATCAGTCTTTGCGCAGGAGCCCAAAGTGTGCTGCAAAATCGACTGGTTGTGGGTACGATTCCCACTCGAGAAAAGGAAATATTTATTTAAATTTATATTTTCATTTCTTCGCTCTGGTGTCAAAGCGCGGCGTTCAGTTCCGCCACTCAACATGCAATGCCTCCAGAACTCGGTGGAAAGTGAAACTTATACATGTATAATATACATAAAAATATATTAATCTGTACATTAACAGATTTTAAAAACTAATAAATATTCATATATAAATATTGTCTGAGATTACGAAGGATAAACTTCCACTTATTTTATATCATAAAAAATAAAGTTAACGATATATTAAAATTTAATATAAAATTAAATAAATCTTAGAAAAGCTAAGTATATAACAGCCTTATGTGTGCGATGAGTCAGCGACGTCTCGACGTATGCGCTTGCGCAACATTCACACATGGACAAACGTGTTAAGAGTTTAAAACATAAACCTATATCTAAGTCGTACATTTAACGTTAACTTAGAAAGTTAAATAAACTAGTGTATACAAAAAAAGAAATGGTCGTCGTTTTTTGTAAGGTTATAGCGTTTTTAATGTCGGCGTATGAGAAAGATGTCAATAAACTTACACCTGTTAGCTTATAGTCATGTTAGTACAATACTAGTGTGATATTTCATTATTTTAAAAATTTCTAACGCATAAAAATGTATGAGTCAGTTTCTTTTATACTGTAATTTTTTAAATATAAAATCAGCTTCACGTATTTACGTAATTCCTTGTGTTGAGACTCTTCGTTCCCAAATTTCCACCGAATTCTGACAGCACTGTGTGTTGAGTGGCGGAACTCAAACGCCCTTCTTTACCTCGACACCAGAGCAAAGAAATTTTTGGGATCGAACCCATTGGCGATTACATCTGATGGATGCATACATAAATATTAAGTCAGTTATATTTATATAGTAACTTACAATTATTCGTTATTTTACTTGTTAATTAGTTCTTAGGAAGTGAAATCAGTTTAATGAATTTGTCCGCTTAGCAGGGTTAACGGAACGTATTATTAAGGCACTACATTCTCCGTATTCTCCATATTGTCGATATATTACTTGAAACATAACAAGTGAAAGAATAGAGTACCTAATGATGTATATTAAATTCTATAAACATAGTTCTTAGGCTTAAAAATCGATTACGTCGAGCTAAATTAGAAAGATACTAAATTCAATTTAGATTACATATAAACATAAGAAAATACATAATTGAAGAATCTTTATATTTTAATATGAAAAGTAAACAAATAAACTTTTTAAAAAAAATAATAAAATCAATTATTCATTAAATCTATTTCCTACTATTAGAAAAAGGAAACTTTATAGATGAATACTTTAAAATGACTAAACTCTACGTCTACATCCGTTGAGATACAAGTTTTTATGCTCAAATATAATCTAAGTAAAAGGCAGAAATTGGACTATTGCAGACTGTTCCGACAGCCATTTTTACCTCGCATATCCGAGTCGGTTCCCACGGCGTCCACAGAACAGGTTATTATTATAACATATCTCTAAAATCATTCAATTTTAAACCAAATCCAATATAAAATAAAGTTAATTTTCCATTGAAGCTACGCTAAAAGGCTGTACTGGCAACGGAAGAGAAATTGGACTCTATCATCTGAAAATAGAGTTTGAATTGGTTAATTCTATATGTTACGAGTAAGTACAATTTGAAATTCTTATTTGAAATCATCGGTGAAGGATTTTAGGTTCTCTCTCCGTTGTTTGAGTCTTCTTAAGTTATGTAGCGGTAAAATTTTGTTTTATAAAGTAGAATATATATGTACGGATATATTAATTGTGCTAGTTGAAAGCTACTAGAATTATGATTTTGAAAGATAAATGCATTTTATTATTTGGCACACACGTACAGTGTGCAATAGATTGTGGGTTCACATTCATTCATTTATTTTCATTTCGCTAGCACTGGTTTCGAGGCAAAGCGTGGCGTTAAATACCGTCACTTAGCATACAATGTCTCAAAAGCTGGGTGGTATATGAAGATGGGAAAATTTTAACATTATTCTCTCTCTACATACCCATGCCTCCAAAATTCCGGCGGAAAATTGGGAACGGTCAGTGTGATACAGTGTGATAAAAAAAATGTATTTTTACATAACTTTGAAGTGATTTATGACTAGTTATCTCTCTCTGTTTTTCTAATAACAATATTTCTTTGTTAGTTTTTGTTTAAGAACCTACTATTACTGTATTTAATTTAATATTTAACTTTTATGTATTTATATTCTAATAATTATATTTTTCAATGCCGTCGACATCGTCGTACAGTTGGGACGTGTCTAGCTAATATTACTGCACTCAGTACTTGTAAGCTTATATAAAGTGTTGAGGCCAGTGGTGGCGGGTACAAGTGTTAACCTGTAAACGTAACTGGGTGTAGGTTCGATTTCCATCCGAGTTATGTTATATTTAATTAAATTTATAATTTATTTCTTCGCTCTGGTGCACCACTCAACACGTAGTTCCTTTTTTCGGCAGAAAATGGGGAACGGAGTGCCTCAACACTAGGTCCCCTCTAGGTTCCCTCTGCCTACCCTTCTGTATACGAGATACAGCGCGAAGCTGATCTTTTTTATGTATTTAAAAATAAGAGCCTAAAACGTGGGAGTACGTAGTGCCTTTGTTATCAAATGTTTTGATAGATTCAATAGAGTTTTATTATTTAGAATGACATGCATTAGGAATGATGGAGTGTAAGTTTGTGTGTCTATAGTTTGTTAATTATTTTAGTATTACAGATAATTGAGATCTTTTGTACTGGGTTTTTTAATTTGTTTCTATTTTTACTGTGTGTGATTTAAAATTCAAATATGTTTTATATCAGAGCTGACAAGTACTTTTTTAATGTTATTTAAATAAGCCAAAAAATATTTGAACAGACAGAATTGGCGGAAACTGAGGAACAGAAGTATCCTAATGAGAATGGAATGTCTAAAAAATAGGTTCCCAGGTTCTCTCTGTCTCTTTGTGCGGGATACAGCGTGTAGCTAATAAAAAAAATAGGACTAGTACCTAACTCTTTTTCTTCAAATAGTTTTATTTCTTTTATGGTTATTTATATTATTTTATGTGTGACGCACCACCAACCTTTAAAAAGGACGACCACGACCGCTCTGTCAAGAGTGAAACGACAAAGAAGAAGAAGAATATTACAAAATACAAAATAAATTTTAATCTACCGATTCAAATATTCCTTTACCATATCATATCTATGAGTGTAAATCACAATAACAATGAACGCTGCCCACGCAACGAAACACTAAAATTAGGTAACCTAAGGTATGAGCGTGCGCAGGCGCAGCCGATACGTAACCGTTCAGCCATCTTCGCGATGCTTCGTTTCGTAATGTAATATACTCGTAATGTGGTATTAAATAGTGATAAACTTAAATTAAATCAAATCAGCTTCACGCTGTTTCCCGCACACTGCAGGATAGGAGACACTAGTATTAAGATACTCCGTTCCCCACTTTCTGCCGAATTCTGAAGGCCACCAGAGCGAAGAAATGGAAATATACACTTAAATAAATATTTCACTTCCTTGGCTGATGATCGAACCCATAACCGTCGCGTTGCAGTCACACACTTGTGCCGCTGCGCCACGACGGTGGTGCTCGATCATATTTAGATGTGACCTTATATGGTATGATCTATTTTTATTTTACCTTCGTGGTGGTACGTGACGGTTGTGAGTTCGATTCGCACCCGAAAAAGTTAATACGTAATATTGAAATACAATTTGGTATTAATGCGAACCGCGGCGTTCAACAAATTAAAAATAAAAGTCTCCAGGATTTGGCAAAAAGTAGGGAACGAAAGTGTCCTAACACTAGGTTCCCAGGTGAAAGAAGAAATATAAGACTAATTTAAATGGAGAATCCTTTTAGTATACTTCTCTTGTTAAGTTCACTTTTCTCATAGGTCTATAATTAAAATAAAGATTGAGAGATATTTGATGTGTGTGGAACGGACTGGTCTTTATGGGAGCGGAGTGTGTTAACACTAGGTTCTCAAATTTTCTCTGCTATATGCAAGATAGAGGTAGCTGCAATTTATATTAAACATTTAATTGAACGCTGCCATATTATTTTTTATATTCGCACAGTTTCTAAAGAATAGAATTCCATGAATGGAGCTCATTCATGGTTTTCTTTCCCATGTCCTTTTGTTTTGATCAACTGTAGGTACGTGAGACTCGTGACTATATTTTGGATAATATTTACAGTTAAATTAAATTCAAGGGAAATCAGCCTCCCGAATTCGATGGAAAGTGGGGAACGAAGTGTTAGGTTCTCTCTGCCTAACCTGCTGTGTGTAGGATATAGCGTGAAGTTGAGTTAACTACTCCGTTATTAATTTACTAATGATTGAGGTAATAAATTGCTTTTAGTACTGTCACCTTATGTTTATTTTCATAACGTGCACTAAGAAGGGATTTTGAAAAATTTTAACCCTGAAGGGGTGAAATGGGGTGGGTTGAAAGTTTGTATGGAAAAATCATTAAATTAGCACCGATTTTTACAAAATTTTAAATTCAGACGAACGACAAAAAAAAGAGAAACTAAGAACTAAGTGTCTTAACACTAAGTTTCCTCTGCCTACCCTGCTATAAGCATAAAAGAAATATAAAAAAAAAATTTCTTTTATTATTGCATTTTATAGCCATGAAGATGTCACAATTACTTACGTTATATAAATCCTTGTGCCTAATGCGAGATAATTAGACGCTATTAGATGATAAGGATAAGTTAACAATTAAGTACGTAATTGAGGTGTAAGACAGTTAGATACTAGTATGCTAATTTAATAATTGTACAACAAAGTACTAAATGCACTTACTGATGGTAGAGTATGGTTTAACTTATAATATGCTAGTGTTTTTTTTTTTATTTTTATTAAAAAAAAATATTGTAGAGGCTAGAGTTAGCCTTAATAATAGTTAGGTTTTGAAGGTCATTGAATGCCTGTTTGCCCGATTATGTGGATTCCAATTTCACTCGGAGAATATCGATACTACGTCGTTATAAAATATCGATTTTAACAGGCTGTAGTATTGGTGATGACTGAATGATTATTGACATAATTTGAATTTAAAATATATTAGTATTTTTTTTTGTTTCTAATATATACGAGGGTAGATTGAACATAATTTCAAGACATTTCGTTCTCCACTTATCGCCCGATATCGAGACATTGCTATGTCCTGTTATACCGAAGATGGGAATGATTAATTTCTCAAAATTTAGATGAAATTCATGCTGTCCCACACCCTGTCCTTCTGCGAAAAGATAGTCTCGACATACCAATTTTATTTTTCTAGTCTCAATAGGAGTTTCAAGCAGGAAGTGCTGTAAAAACAACACATAAGGTGCAGGAACTGGAGGATGGAGTGATTTATCCCAAGATTAATTTTAATTAACCCTCAAATTGATATGAAAATTAATATAAAGTGTCTTAACAATAGGTTCCCTCTGCCCTTATTTTGCAGATTTTTTGATTTATTAACTAATTTAAACAAATAATATATTTAATTTAAATCGAATCCTTTTCTTATTACTAATGTAACTAGGCAGTTCGTCGATATCAGTCACAGCATTAACTTACGCCTGTTTCACATTATAAATTACTTGGTTTCTTAGTAATCTTCGATTAGACATAACTTAGGTATACTAGAATGAACATTGTAATAATAAAGGTATTTACTGATTGGAATATAATATAATTGAACACATTTGCTATAGGTATGTCATAACAAATTACTATAAGAAAATTAAATTAATCCATCCAACGAAGCCTGTTTTTATTGAAAAAAGTTTGCTTGTCTATTTTTTTTCAGTAGGCTAAACATAGGGAGCCTAGTGTTAGAACACTCCACAGCTCGTTACCAGAACAAGAAAATGAAAATATTAAATATTTAATTTACACGATTAGGAATAGAACCTACAACCTATCGCTTTTACAGTCGCTTGTGCTCCTGCGCCATAGCATATCTCATTATTGGTTATTATTATTATTATTATTAAATAATTTGTAAATATTTGTTGTAATTCGATCCTAAGCTAGTATTTTCAATGATTGCCACAACAATAAATTGCAAGGCTTTGTAGTCAACGATGCCATAAGACGCCATGATATCATAGTAAATTCATCCAATTCGTAATGCAGTATAACAATTATTATAACATAATTAATCTTTTGATTTACAGGATAATAATAAGTTCGTATATTTTAGAAAAGTATTATATAATAATATTGAGGGTGTGGTGGTACTCATCACGGAACGGAAGGTAGCGTAGTGTCTTAACACTATGGCCAAAACTACACCAGGAGAAAATCTTAAAAATCATCATTTCCAACATATTATATTATGTTTACTTAATATGTGCGATAACTTTGATTTATTCAATTAAACGATTCAAGTGTCGTGTCACTCAATTTTCTTTATCTGTGTAGACGAAGACGGGTTTAAATGGGTATTAAATAGCGACGATTTTTTGGAAAATTATTTTAATTTTGATAATAGTTATTAGGTTAATTAAATATTCATTTAGAAATACCTGCATATTTAAAAAATCACTTAATATATATTTTTTAATTGAATTAGTTCTCAACGCACGTTTTAGTCTAATAAAATATTTATTTTTTAATGTTTAAAATAAAAATTCATGTGGAATTTAAATTGTCGATCAATTTGTATGTTAAACGAAAATTTTAGTGTCCATATAAGGCAAACACTCGTAATTAAAAAAATAAGAATATAATATATTTTATTTAAAAATAAAATAAATTAAACTTCTAGTACTTTAGTACTTTAACGTCAAGAAAATGTCAATCTAAAGTCATTATAGTTAACGATCGTGAAACCTCGCAGTATTGTAATTCTGACTCAAATACTCTATTGTTCTATACCATGGCATTGGATGCGTTTAGATAATCGACAGAGTAGTCCTTTAAACTATTTTGTTAAAAAAAATAAAAATATATAAATAAAATAAAAAAAATAAGCTGCTATGTTAGGAAAAATCGTGAAATAGCTTTAGTTTAAATTAAAAACTATTAAAACTTTATTTATTCTGTTCATATAATAATAGAGTAAAAAAAGTGTAAAATTTATTATTGGGGACATTTTCAATCAAATAGAACCATAAACAGAGATTTTTTAAGTTTGTATCTTTGTCTGTGCGCTTGCGCACATCTTAGAATTTTGAAAATTTAGTTTTTATTGAACATTTAGTGTTTGTTTTATATTGGCTTAAACATAAAAAATACATATCTATTTAAAATATTTATAACAACTTTCAATGTATAATTATTATCTGTAAAATAATAATTTCTACAATCATAAATTTAAAAAAAAATCCAAGAGCTTAAAACAAAAAAGCCAGAAAAGCATGGACTATGTTTTGACATACTAATAGTGACGGATATAAAAATTTTACCAATTTTTGAGTATTCTCTCCCACGCAAAGAAAATCACAGCCAGTACAAAATAGAATTATTTATCGATTAATATACGATGTTGTTATTTTTATATGATATCTTAAAATTCATATAATTTTTAAAATTCAAATTATGTGGCCAATGACATTTTTCGAAATATTCGATTTAAAGGTAGTCGGTTTTTTTATATTCAAAAAAGCTTTATTATTTAAATATGAAACACTATTAATAGCTACTGGTTTTTTTTACATAATAATCAAACAAATAATCTGTAACATAATAACATTCATGTAAAGTAGATTTTAAATGGATTTTAAATTAATATTTAATCTACATTACAATGCAAACATAGAAAAAAAATGAAAATGTTTAAGACAAAAATATAGTTTTCCTTATACAATTTGACATCTAAAATAAAAATATTTAGAATCATATGGACATTACGAATAAAGAACAAGGTCAAGTGAGAGTTGAAATCAAGCATTGATGGTTCCGTGGTAATTCCATCATTGTCAACGGTCAACGAAAAGTAGTTACAATTTATAAAAGTTGATAAATTCAAATATGAATGGGTTTGCACCAGCGTTGCCAGATGTCCCGATTTTGACGGGATGTTCCGATTTTTAGCCCAAAAATTAAAAGTGCCTATCGGGACAGGCTTTGTCCCGTTTTTCACGAATTACTATTATTTGTTTTATTACTTTAAGATTTTAATTAGTTACTTACTAATAATATCATAGAAATACAAATAACTATATTTAATTGCCTTATATTATGGATGTAAGTTACATATCGTGCACCAAAATAATATCATTTAACGACGTTACAAACTTACATTATTCTGGGTGAACCGATTTCGATGATTCCTTTTTTATTGGGATACATTTCAAGACTAGTTCGATGAGAGATCCGATTCAAATCGGTTTTTCTTTGCTAAAAATTATAATTATTTGAACTATAAACTACGGAATCCTAAAAAAACATGTAAGCCCAAATAATTTATAAAGCCAGAGGTCACAATTTGCAGAAGTGTAAAACAAATAGTAACTCCTCGCGACCCTGTCGATCTACAGTCATTACAGCTAATGATCGCAGGCAAGGCCACGTGGTGACTTGAGGCGTGCGCCTACGCCGGTCCCACGGTGTGACGCATCTGTAGGCAGATTCGATTGCGCATTTATTTGCTATTGTATAATAGTTGGTATATTATTGAGGCCAGTCGTGGTGTACAGGTATGAGCGTGATGGGTTGTAGGTTCGATTCCTATTCGAGGATATTTAATATTCTCATTCCTCCATACATTCAGAGCTAAGTTTTTAACGGCAGTGTTCTAATGAGAATAGTGTCTTATTGTATTGTATTAAGGCCAGTCGTAGTGCAGACGCATGAGCGTGATAGGTTGTAAGTTCGATTATTACTTGAGGAATGGAAATATTTATTATTTTTATTTATTCGCTCTGGAAACGAGGTAAAGCGTGGTGTTGAGTTTCACCACTCAACACACAATGCCACCATAATTCGGCGCAAAGATTTGAACAGAAGTGTTCTATTGAGAACAGAGTATCTTGACACTAGGTTCCCGGGTTTCCTGTACCCTGCTATGTGCGGGATACAGCGTGAAGCTATAAAAAAAATAATGGGAATTATAGCGCCATTTTGCGTCATGATAAACGTACGAGCTATGCGGCGACAGTGTATTACCAATAAATTGTTTTGTTTTTAACATATTGATTTATATCTATTGTTTAGTGCACATAAACATTCACTTGTTATTGTTTTAAAATTCTTTGTGTTTAATTTTTATTGGTAGCGAATGTTAGTTGCGGTTCAAGGTTTTGAAAAGTAACACGGTATTTAGTAAGATGCTTAAATAATAATTTATTTTAAAAAAGAGTAGATATGACTTAAATATTATAGGTAATTAGTGTTGATTCCCACATTTTTTCCTAGAAAAAGAAATATTTAATATTTTTATTCGACTTTTAACGATTTTTAACGAGTTTCGGCGGAAATTGGGAAGCAGAGTGTTTTAACACTAAGTTCCCTCTGCCTACTCAGCTACATGCGGGATACAGCGTGAAGCGTTATACTTAAAAATTTAATTATACAGGAAACAATTACGGATTTACGGTAAAAAAAGAGCATTCGCACGCGCCCTAACACTTATTTGGATAGTCAAGGGTTTTTATCTAGTTATCTATACTTCATCACGTAGGTGAATGTTAGAAAGTTTTTGATAATTTTGCATTCTACTAAGAATAGTACTTATCTATATAAAGGGGGAGGGTTGGTGATTCAGGGGATGTGAAAATTAGGGCGGTATTTTCTTTAAAGGGATTTTTCAAAATTTCAAAGTAGTTGTAACAAATTTAAATATAAGAAAATGCATACATATTATTATATTTTTTAGCGTTTATTTTTTCTAATAAAGTATTCTTATATGATTTTATTATTTTTATAAACAAAATGGTAGAAGGTCATCTCGGAATGCCTTCAGAATTCAGCGGAAAATGGGGAACGAAAGTGTCTTAATAGGAACGGAGTATCATAACACTAGGTGCCCTGACTTCTTTTGCCTATCCCGCTACCTACGGCATACAGCGTAAAGCTAGAAAAAAAACAACAAAAATTATACTTTACATATTAAAACAACATTAAATTGCTTACAAAACCATTTTATATTGTTTTATCCAATGTTTGATCTCGTCATACCTCATCATAGCAGCGAGGAGGCCAGCATTGTTTTGAATTGGCGATTTCCGCCTTAACCACAGATCCCAGATAACGCTTGTTGCAGCAAAATATTTTGACGAGATGCGTATCGTTTAAGCTGCTAACATTGTTAGAAAATGTAACTATACTATATAATAGATCTTTTTTTTCAGCTTTTAGCAAGATAGGCAGATGGAACCTAGTGTTAAAACACTCCGGTCTCTATTACTAAATGAAATGAAAATATTAAATAATACATGAGCCGGATCACAACCGTCGCTTTTACGGGCTCAAACGATAGACCTGTATAAAAAAAGTTGGACTCCCAAAAAATATTATAAAGACAAGAGAAAAAACGTTGTGACGCTTGTAAGTAGGTGTTATATTTTTCATTTATATAATAAAAAAAACAAATAACTTGATTAAACAACAAATTTAGACAACTTCTGTGTGTTAATGTTAAGTATTTATTAAGTATAATGGAACCATAAATTCCCCTTATATAGACCTAATTAATATTAACCAGAACCGGACTCTTAAGCAAATATGTTCTAGGAAAGATGTTATTTTCAAATCGATATTTTTCGAAAGATCTAGACATCCATAATTAATTGTAATATAATATAATATTATTAAAATAATTATACATATTATAATGCTGTTTCTTTGAACGTTATCTTTTTTTTTAAAAAAAAAATGAATATTTTAGAAATAAATTTAATTTAAGTGCGTTAAATAGTTTGAAAAAAATATTGATTTTTATCTAAAACGATTAAAGTTTCGCGACAATATGACCTTCGAAGTTAATTTGTAAATTAGTTATAGAATTATTATCTATTGTCATATAGCACTCGGCTACTTATCATATAATTATAATATTTATTTGGAGCTTCATGGTAATGAAATTATAAAAAAAAAACAGTATAGTGCAGGTTTTGCGTTCGATTCCCATTCAAAGAAATGAAATACTTAATATTTTCATTTCTTCGCTTTGGTGTCGAGGCGCAGCCCTAAGTTCTGCCACTCAACACACGTCTCCAGAATATGGTGAAAAAATCCAAAAATATATAAATTTATTTACCTATCAAAATAATGTTTTATACTAAGTTTTACATTAAAAAAAACGTCATAATTAAAATGGGCACCAGATTTCCTTTAGAAGGGTTGGCCACACGTGCGCTCGGCACGTGTACTTCCGATACACCCTCGACGTGTCGTTGTCATGATTCTTACTGGATGAGGTATTTTTGACTAGCTTTTTAGTATGATTTTACTTCCATTTGTATGTATATTTTAAAGCTTCACGCTATATCGCAAAGTAGGATAGGAAAAGGAAACTTGGGAACCTAATTTTAATACACTTCGTTCCCATTAGGACACTTTTGGTTACTATTTTCCGCCAAGTTCTGTAGATATTATGTGTTGAGTGGTGGAACTCAATTTGGAGTGCTGCTAGAGTGAGAAAATGTAAACATTAAATATTTCATTTCACCAAGAGTGAATCGAACCCTCTGCCTGTTGCAATTACAATCACACATTTTTATCACATATTGCGGGATTATCTGCGTGATCTCATATTATTGTCATAATTTTAGTAAAAAACATTATATTTAGATATTTATAATGGATGGATTTTAGCTGATAAAACAAAAAAATATAATAATTTTCATTAACAAAAACAGAAATTAATTGTTATAGTCATCTTTGCATAACTGTGTAGATAAGAATTTTATTTATTTATTTTATTTTATCATTGAGGATGAATTATTATTTATTAATAAAATAAATGAGGGACACTAGCTTCCTTGTAACGTGTACTCTGACATAAGTGTATACAATTACAGTATGCAATTCTATTATCCATTAGAGATTAGTGAACAAGACTTATTAATAAATAATTAACGACTGTCTGGACATACAAAAATAATAAAATATAATGAGATAAGACGTGCCATATATGGTTATTCTATTTTGATTTATAGATATTATTTCCGCGCCTTATATGTACATTGTACATACATACGAGTACATAAGGCCAGGCGTGGCGCAGGGGCTCAAGCGTGTGCCTATAAACGCAACAGGTTGTGAGTTCGATTCTCGCTCGAAGAAATTTAATATTTTCATGTCATCCCTGGCACCAAAGAAAAGAAAAGACCACCAGAAAAGTAAAAACGTGTCTTAATAGGAACGGAGTGCCTTAACACCCAATCCCCAGGTGCCCTCTAACTACCCCGCTATATTCAGGATACAGTGCGAAGTTAAAAAATAATATAATAAGTCACGTAGGTATAATAAAAAAAATTTTTAGAGGGTAGTTTGAAGGTGGAAACTTTAATTATTTCCATTGTCCATGCACATTGTAGCGTGCCCATCCCTAATTGGATTATTATTGGGCCAGTGTTTTCGGAAGTATCCCCTTTTACCCCGCGGAAGGGTTGTAGCAGATGTAAGACTTTTGACTTCTCAAATTGGATACATCTGTTAATTGTTTTTAATTTTTTTATACAGACAGCTGCTTAAGTCTTAAAATGTTAGTTTCTTCCTACTTTTCTTATTTTTCTTATGTATTAATTGTAATTGTGCTATTAATTTGGTTTTTACAGCTTTACGCTGTATCTGGCACATAGCAGGGTAGGCAGACGAAACTTAGGGTTAAGTCACTCCGTTTTCGTCTTTTTGCCTAACTTTTCAAGGCATTGCGTGTTGAGTGATGGAATTCAACGTCAGGCTTTTGCCTTGGTGCCAAAGCCAAAATATATATTTCCAAAGTATTTCTGCTTCCGCCCTAATTCAAGATACTGGATATTAGATATATCTTAACAATTAAAATAAATAAATGTCAACAAATAAAATAAATAAGTTTTCAGACAGACGTTGCCCCACTTCGCCATTTACAAACCTTTTCCAGAGGAATAAGTAAAAAAAATAATATAATACGATCAATCCACCCTGAAGTTCGTTTTTTTAATTTATACGCATGATTAATTCAGGAAGAAAATATTCAGGAGTAAGAAAAATTCTAAAATCAAATCTGCGCAGCCGTCTACAGCTAACTTCAGTAAATATATATTTTTGAACATATTTAAAAAACATTTCAAAATGTCAGTTATTCGCACCCTACATTTCTTGAAAGTAAAAAAAAAATCTAATTCAAATATTATCTACAGGATCAACTTACGATAGCTGCACGCGCGCACCAAGCAGACCGCGACGACCGTTACGTTAGCAGCCAGCTCAGGACAGTGTTATCGTGAAAGTTGATTTTTATTTCAAATACAATATATATATATATTATTTGAAATATATAAATAGAATGGAATATTTAATATTTTTATGTAACAAGATAAAACAGGAAAAAAAACACGAGGTAAATTTGGCGGAAAATGGAGGACGGACTGACGGATAACGTTATGTTCCCTCTGCCTTCCCTGCTGTGGGCCGGATCTCAGCGTGAAGCTAAAAAAAATAGATAATGTAAAGATATAATTTAGTGCTATTTTTTAATGAGAACGGAGATATTTAAATTTCTTCATTTGTTTTTAGGGTTCCGTACCTCAGAAGGAAAAAACGGAACCGGAATAAAGGATCACTTTGTTGTCCATCTGTCCGTCTGTTTAGACCATTTATTTCGAGATCGCGAGGATATACCAAGCTGAAATGAATACCAAATATTCAGGTTTACGGTACTTTGAAGCAGCAACGCTAAATATACGAGCATTTGCACATCGTTGATGCCGCGTTTTTTAACTATAATATGTAAATACGAGTATGTAAGCTTAATAATAATTTCATCATTTGGTCCCATCTTTTATGTTAGTTAATTCAACAATTCCACAAAAAGAAAATAAAATGTACATTTGTTTAATATTAAAAAAAGGCATTTCATATAGAAAAATGCAGTTACACTTTCAAACGTCAGCCATTGTTACGGGTAATCAGAAATCGCGTCAAATTGACGGTAAAATTGTACGTTCCAGAGACACTACCGTCTTCACCTCACATTACCTCTAGCTATGACAAGAATTTTCTATTTTCGCTTCAATTGCTGCCATTATAAAAATATTCTTTATATAATAACTTTTGTTTTATTATTATTTTCAAAGTAAATAATTAATATTATAGTGATAAATTTGTTTGGATTTTGGTAGTGACCCAAACGTGATTGTAAACGCGACGGTTGTGGGTTCAGTTCCCACTCGGGGTAATGATTTGTTTTATAATATTTTCTTTTCTTCGCTCTGGCACCAAGGCAAAGGCGGCGGCGTTGAGTACCGCCACTCAAAACACAATGTTTCGAAAATTCAGCCGAAAGTGGGGAACGGAGTGTTTTACCACTAGGTTCCAAGAACATAATTTTTTAATTAAGTTTTTTCGTTTACTATTAGACGAATGTTTATGCTTTACATACAAATAAAATTAAAATTGTTGAAAAATATATTTTTAAACGTGACATATATTTTTTAAATAACATTCTTAGGCGTGAACAGTAGTGTTGCCTTTAAATTTTATTACCAATTTATAAAATAGGAATATATTAAGAATTAGTTTTTTTAATTTAGCTAATAGATAATTAATATTTATCATTTTGGCATTTTAAAAAAATAAGACAAAGCTAAGGAAAAAAACATAAAAGTGTTATTTTTTAATTATCTGCATATTTTATTTATAATCAACTTATATTTTTTTTTTAATTTAAACTAAATGTGACATTTTTAAAGGAGCTTATAATAAATAATTGTTACATATTTGTAAGTTCATTATCTAAAATTGTTAGTATAAGCTAAATAATAGGCAATAAAATATGCGCGTGCGCAACCGCAGGCAGAAGTTCTCTATAGTACTTCCAGTCTATTGGTTTTATAAGTCAAGTGGACAAGTGAAATAGGAAAGACAACTTTAAAGTACTTGTAGATTTAATTTCTGAAAAAGTACTATAAAACTACTAAAATTCAACTGCATTTTTTAACATATATTATAAACTAGCGGACCCGGACGCGGCTACGCCTGCTTGAAATATAAGAATATAATTTCTATAGAAATATAATTTCAATCAAGATGAAATGCTAAAAGTGACTATTATATTTATTTTCATAAGGATGAATATCAAAATG
>JAKRZM010000235.1:378071-417280 GCA_036379175.1 Heliconius cydno galanthus
AAAAAAATATAGTGAAAATTATACGTTATAGTGCAATAGTAATAGTTGCAGGTTTGATTCCCACTCAGTGAATTGTATATCCTGGTCCATCAGGATAGAGTAAGTCGTAGAATTTCCTAAAATCGGGAGAAATGTAAAGATCGGATTGTATTATGTTCCCTCTCTATCCTTCTGCTTGCTCGGAGAAAATAAATCTATACATAAATTAACTATTGGACAAATATAAGTTCTCTAAAACCTTTTTTTGAAATATTTAATATTAAATAAAATAACGTCCAAAATAATTTCATATATTCCTCTAAATTTATTACTAGCATATGTTATGTTAGTATTAGTAGTTACACAGTCTAACTGTAGCCCAACATGCGCACGCGACGGGCGTGCACCGCGAGCGTGACGTGCGCGCCGTTCCGGAGCGTGGACGTGCAACCTCTTAACTTTAGGTTCCTTAGACTTACTATTGTTATTACTATTATTTTCTTTTTGTTTATATAAAAAAAGAAATATCTATTATTTTCTAATTCAACAACTTATTGTTTTTGAATATGTATTCATAGTTTTTTTTTCTTGTAGTAAATATATTTAAATTTAACACATTTAAATGAAAATTTTCTTCATATCCACATGTTTATATCTAGATAACCTATTTAAATGATAGGTGTTTAAAAACTATTAAGATTTCTCATTAAAAAATAATAATACATTATTAGAATATAATTTTAAAGTTATTACTCATTTTACCATCTTGTTGGAGTCTGTGGAGACGAAATTGCAGAAAATGTTTAATTATTATCATCTTCTAAATCTTGCAGAGAAAGTAGGAAGACTTAATTGGTAAGTGTTGCATTCTACTTGTTCAAAGATATTAAATAAAGATTGAATGTCTAAGACTTAAGACAATTTATGATATCGTCATAATAATTTATGGTATCGTGGTGCGGAGGAGTGTGATTGTAAAACCGACTGGTTGTGTGTTCGATCCCCACTCGAGGAGATGAAATTATTATTTAAATGTATATTTCCATTCGAGGTAAAACGCAGAGTTAAGTTCTGCCACTCAACACGTAATGCCTCCAGAATCCAGACCAGACCAGAAGCCAGACTTAAAGAGGTTTAAAATTAAACTTAGGGAGTATTTTTTGTCAATTGTTTAAATGGAATAGTTGATAGAAAATACTTCTTAATTTAAATTACATATGTAAAGAGACTCGAGATCCTGCAGTCAAATTCACCAAGAGTTTAGCAGGATACAGGACGGTACTAATAAAAAAATAAAAAAAAACTAAAAAAATCGGCGGAAAGTGCTAATTTTTATAGAAAGAACTGTCTATATTATAGACTAAAGTGTATAGACAATATATAAATTGAACACGTTACCTAAGACGGTGTCCACGCACCCGTGGAGACCTATAAACGGGCATTCCACCTGTGAGTTATTGTTGCGCAACTGAAGATATGCTCGCTATATGACGCAACGGTACGCAACGTTAGTTTGCACATACCTTATGTTACATTGTTAGCATATATGTAATACTATATATTTGTTTTATTGTTGAAATTTCCATTTTCATCATCTATTTAATTAAATATTTAATATTTTCTTTCGCTCTTTCATTTCTATTCTATTTGTAATTTGTGTAAAGGATACACTATGGATTAGATTTTTTTTTAATCAAATAATACCTGACCCTACTACTATTTTATATGGCCACATAATTACAGTTAATTAAATGTTTTATATAGTTTTGGTTCTTTTTATTATTTTAATTTTCGTAGACATATAAAAAGTTACAGAGATTAAATTGTTAAGAGTTCTTTGTATGTAAGTACTTGCTAAAGGACTACTTCTTACTTCATTTGTTGACATTCCTTTCAAATGAGGATTAAAAAACGTATTTTATAATTTCTCTTGTATTACACGATTCAGAGGTCGTCATGAGGGAGCAACAGAGTTAGTTGATTGTAAGCGGGACATTTGCAAATTCGATTCTCAAGCGACAGCTCGTTGAGCAGAAAGTGGGAATCATTCTTAGTAAGTACCCACTAGGTTCCCTTTGTCCACCCATGCTATTTGCAAGATACGAGGTAATGCTAACAAAATGATAAAAAAAACCTTAGTGCATCTACTCTATAATTTTATTGAAAGATTTTAGTTTGTATTTTGAAATTTTAATTACACGCAAACAATAGAAGGTCGACTGTAAGATAGCTTACTTAGATTAAGCAATAATTTTTTTCTCATACTATAATCTTAGTTATTATGAGATTTAAAATAATGGTTTTAAATACCATTTAATTATATTACATTTTTCTTACATTTAAACGTTACCTTTCACCTATATTTTTTTAAAATTCTTTTCAATTCTTTTACCGACCAAATTTGTAGGTCGATATGATTCATCTTTAACCACTATGGGAATCAAACCTATGACCTCTGTGTCATATACAGACACTGTTTCGTCTATTGAGTCATCACGCAAATACTTTAGCAATGATTAGTCGAATCTTTTAGTTATTTCATAATATTAACTTAACATTTATAATTGCACCTACATACAAAATATGGGGAGAGACGTGCCGAAGTGGTACAAGCGTGATTGTAAAAGCGACAGGTTGTGGATTCGCATTTAGTGTCTCTAGAATTTGGTGGAATGCGGAGAGTGGAGTGTCTAAGCACTAGCTCCCTCTGCCTACCCTGCTGTGTGCGGGATACAGAAAAAACCATGTGAAATAAGCTGTCAAAATAAGAAAAAAGCAACTCATTTGTTTTTTATCTTCAAAGTTCATCGTTGATTGATGGGTTATATTAATATAAACTTTTGATAGACCAGCAAAAGGGAGAAAAATGCATATTCATATATGAACCGTGTTGGAATTAACGATGTTTTTGAGTTTTTACTTGCTAATAACAATCTGTAGGGCCAGTGTTCGTGTAATGATTGTTTTTACAGTTATTTGTGGTTTAATCTCAGTTAATATGTAGTATAGTAATATAATTTAAAAACAATTATCAGTATAAGTAGAGATAATTAAAAAAAAGGTCAGAACAGCGGCGTTAAGTTCCGCCTCAACATGCAACCCCTCCAGAATTCGGCGGAAGTGTCTTATTACGAGGTTCCCTTTGCCTACCCTGCTGAATGCATATGCATACCTATACTATTTTAGTTGTTAATTACTGAATAAGCTTTTTAAATATAGTTTTTATCCATTCCAGAATATATGTTTAAAACTATTTTACTAAGAAAGAGAAAGGAATTGAAAGACTGAATTCAATTAGCATTAAGTAGTCAGTTTGTTAAAATATGCATGCATATATATCGTATTTTCGCTTTTAGTTTAGATTTGAGAAATAATTTGAAAAAATACTCGTATAAAATAATAAATTTAAATTTTAATATACTATCCGCTTTAATAGATTTTTAAATATAATTTAATTTTTTATAATTTAATCATGTTTTATATACAAGCAAAAAATAACTTTTATACTTACTTTACTTATCTTTTAAGACTGAGAAATGTAAATTAACTGGAATTTTATACGATTCTTTTATAAATCTTTAAGTCAATTCAATTCGAATATTGTTAACAACTCACCGGTTCTAAAGTTGTCCTCGCATACTGCCCTGGATTCCTGCAGAACATGCTGTCTCCACTACATTAAGCTTTCAATTATCAATTTATTACAGAATAGTTAAATAAATCGAATTTTAAGCGAATTACATGTATTTTATTCAAGGCCAAAAGGGAAGTAAAATTAAAAAAAAAATGACAAACTTAATTTTCCAACTATTATACAACTACACGCTGAAAAACAAATATAATTTTATAATTTTTCACTTTTCAGATTTTTGTTTTATTTGTATTGTAAGGTCATATTATTCCTTTGATTTTTTTCTAGGCTTCGAGGGTTTATAGATCTGAATATGTTATATTCATTTTAGTATTAAATCTCCATTCGATCTGGAGACAAATGGTCTTGGCTGATGGATGAAGAAATGATACTTCTTATATGGGTTCCATTATTACCTTTTTAGGTACGGAACCATAAAAAAACAGACATGGATACTTTAGAAAACCTTTTTATATCTTCTTGACAACTTAATTATACATATATATATATGTAAATAACGTTGCAAAAAGTAATTACTATATGTCCAATATATATGTATACTATACAGTATTACTGAGTTAACCTTTAAAATGATTATAAATTGCAAAAACATTTACAAATGTTGTTCCGGTATTTGACACATGCAGCATCTCGGAGAGAGGTCCGTAGCAGGTAGGGTTGTTGCTAATTTGAAATCATTAATTTAATTATTTAAATTAATTCAAATTATATCCTGGGCATTGTAGGATAGACAGAGGGAACCTGGGAAACTAGTGTTAAGACCGTTTCCGCAGATTTCTTGGGGTGTGTTGAATGCCGAACTGAATGCTGCGCTTTGCCTAGTTACCAGAGAGAACAGAGTAGTGTACGGTGATGAAAGAGTGGTAAAATAGATTTATGAAGCAAAAATTATTAGAGGTTTTTAAGCTTACAAAAAGCTCTTTGAAAAATCTGAGATAATTGAGATTACATTTTATAGATTCTCCTGGTTATCGATAATATTAAAAAAAATAAAATCAAATCAGCTTCATCACAACACAAAACAGTATCCCGCATACAGCAGGGTAGGCAGAGGGAACCTAACCTAGTGTTAAGACACTCCGTTCCCCACTTTCTGACGAATTCTGAAGACATTGCATGTTGAGGGGCAGAACTCAACTCCGCATTTTGCCAGAGCGAAGAAATGGAAATATAAATGTAAATAAATATTTCACCTCCTCGAGTGGGGATCGACGCGAGAACCGTCGCGTTACAGTCACACCCTTGTGCTGCTGCGCCATGACGGCCTCCAGAATATAATACTAAATATAAATCATTAATTTGGTTAAAAAGTTTAATTTAAAACACACAACCCTATTTCCAAGCAGAGGTCACCCGATCTCGAGCGTTTAGTGCACGGCCTCAAACTGCACCGCTCTAACATTACCTAACGGTAGAACTAATAGATGATGGGGTCTAATTGATCGAAAGCTTAAAAATATTCGCCTGTTGAAATACTGAGAGTGATGGATGCCCTCGGAGCTGAAGGATTTAATGTATTCGTGATCTTCACTTAGGAATTAATTAAAAGATTAGTTATAGAATTATTTATATTTGTTAAATGTCGTATATACGAGAAGAGAGAGAGAGAGAAGTTCGTGATAATTTATTTTGTATTCCCGATCCGGTCCGATCTTGAGTTCCGCCACTCAACACACAATGCCTTCGAATTCAGAATTCAAATCAAGAATTCGTCGATAAGTGGAGAGTGGAGTGACTTAACACTAGGCAACACTGTTACTTACGGGATACAGCGTGAAGGTGAAAAAAAAAACAGTAATAGGTACCTCGATAAATAGATGTAGATAGAATCATTGACATGAATCGTACTATATCAAATAGACTTAATTATTTTCAACTCATTTTCATTTTCCTTTGGAAATATATATTATTAAAACTCATAGAAATTTAACGAAGTTATAAAGTTTTCTAAAAAAGTATAATAAAGACTTAATTATGTGTATATAATATATATTCATTTAGTTATTTTTTTATTATTTTAACAAGATCCTCTTGTTATAATACGAGTATATCTTCTAACGATTGTGGTTTCACCGAATCTACCGACAATAAAATAACGTCCACGATCAACGACATGTCACTTCCTCCATATTATAAACCCTAAGAAACAATAAAATTTTCGAACAATAAACTTGTGGTCAGCAAGCCCTCAGACGATACTGGGATCTGTCATGCAGAACGTGAAAGATATGAATTTTTACAAACACAATGTAAATTGAACCTTTTAATTTAAGGCTTAAAGTTTCTATTACCTTTTTAAGCTTTAATTTCATTTGAGATGATAATTTCAGTTACGTAATATCATAAAAAAATCGAATATTAAAAATAGACTTTGTTAATAGTAGTCTAAGGTTCAAATTATAACGTGTTTTAATAAGATATAAGGGGATAGGCAACCCTTCGGTCACGGCGCGTGCGCAGGACTTAATGGGCAGGCAAACAGCAAGTTTTAGCCTACATACTTAATGAAATGCATAAGAAAGTTTAATTTAATTCTAAGATTATCATCTAAATATGAAACAAAAATACGAGTTATGTAGATTTGTCTTCAGTTCTTAGTAAAATTGTATTATAGGTTAAAAGGGGAAACGTAATGAAGGAAAATATCATGACAATCTATCTGTTAAGGAACTTAAAGACATATTAAAAGAAACCAAAATATAACTTAACCGGTTTCTTCCTCTTTTTATTTTTTAAGGAAGTGAATGAAAAATTAAAAGTAAAAATATAATATTAAACCCATTTTATAAATCTCATTCAAGAAATAGTCTATACCTATTAGGAAAACGAAATTGTTTCTAATACTATAAGAACATATTTTCTTTCATTTCAAATTTTTTAACAGGAGAAGTCAAGCAAAAAAAATATGCCTAGATGTTTCCCCTAGACTTATTTCCTCCATATAGGACTAAGAAATTTAAACTTCTGGAATTAATACATTAATTTATAATTACTATGTAACGAGGCAGGTGTCAGCCATTTTGTAAGGAACAGGAACGAATTTATACATCCATTATTAATTTTACGGGTTGATGGTTTTCATTAGGGGTTTTTTTTGAAAATATATTTTACTTAAACAGTTTTATATTTCTATTGTTTTTGATATTTTAAACATTTACTATTTTCTAATACATAGTAGAGTAGGCAGAATAATTTACTGTCAATACACCTGTTCTCCATTTTCTGCTCAAATTTGATTTCAATTCGCCAAGCAGTCTTAAACGGCAGAACCTAACCCCGTATTTTACGGCTTTATAACTTTTTAATTAAGAATATACAATACGGTCAACATATTGTGGCCGTTCTAAAGTTAGCTGCAGAAGCCTGCGCAGATTTGATTTTACGATTTTTCTTATTTTTGTTCATACAATCTAACTTGAAGGCGGCCACAACTTGTCGACCGTACTGTAAATAAAGATATAAAAAAGACAACGCTAGAGCCTACATATAAGTAACCTGTGAAGAAGGAAGATTACAGACTATCAAATTTACGAACCCATATCGCTTGTTGAATGATAAAATTCAATGCCGCACTATGAAGTTATGGTGACATTTTGACACACAGTTCCTGTTTGGTGTAGATTGGTATATGTCGTATATTTTTATGCTTCACGCTGTATCCCGCAAAATAGCAGCGAAATTTAGTGATAAGACACTCCGTTTCTCGTTTTCAAGTTTTTGCGTATAGAGGGGTGGAATTATATTTTTTTTTGCATTGTTAAGAAAGTTAACGTTGTCTTTCAATAAGTATCTATATATATATATGGAATTAAATATATTTAAAGTATTTTAAGGTTTATTCTGTATAAAACCGGTCGCCCAGCATTCCAAAATTGTTTACGACTTTCCAATCGATTATCTGATATTGATTTTACTCTTAATAATCGATTGTGATTAATCGATTAAATGATAATACACTTAGACGAAATTTGTTTTATATCAGCTTTCTTATTATATAAAAACAAAGGAACAGCACGGGCTAGTTGGTCCATGCCTACCTCAGAATAGTCTTGCGCCTATCCCAGAAATATTACTATTAAAATAATTGCCCTGAAGTTAATAAAAATCTTTAAAACAAGTCTAGGCCCCCCCAGAAAATTTCTCCAGATACGCCCATAAAGACATGTTGTGAATTGAATATAATATATAAGTAAAACAGAAGAACGAGTATATAGTAAATAAAAAATTAAAATATTTAAAAATTTAAACATACCTACTAATTTTTCAATAATTATAAATTAAGTCTTTGGGATTTAAACCCAAAGCCAATTTGTATTTGGAAATCAAAAATATGCATAGATTTAATGCCGTCTTGTTTTTTAAATTATTCTGTTTATCTAATAGAAATCAACATTTTTCCACTTATAATATAAGCTGTTTTCAATCAGTAGATCTTAATTCGCCGATAAAATTTTAATCATATAATTAACTGTAAAGGTGTGACTGTTAAAAACATAAGATTACTCAATTTAAACTAATATACTATTTATAAAGAGAAACCTAATTTTCATATAAGAGTCCATAATGGCACAGTGGAAGTTATACTGACTGTAAGCGCGATTGTGGGTTTGATATCACTGGATTACATACATCAACTTGAAATATCTTGGAATGGTGGATAAAGTCTCTTAAAATTGACTTCTCTTTAACTCTCTGCTTATTAATTTTTCATAAATATATTTGGCAAGTACTGCATTATTAGTTAAGATGTCGTATTTGATGTATAATGGAAACAAAATATTTTTAACCGACTTCTGTAAGAAAAGGAGGTTATCAATTCGACTGTATTTTTTTTTATATTACAACACTACAAATAATGAATATGGAAGTACTATGATTTGTTTCACGCAAAAACTAATTAATGCTTTTAGATGAAACTTTAAATTAATATAGACACTTAGCCTACAATTCATATAAAGATTTTGGTATAATATCCATACCTATATTATAAATTCGAAAGTAACTCTGTCTGTCTGTCTGTCTTTTAAGTAATCAGGGCCAAACCGCTAATTTAATTGTGATAAAATACTCATATAGAGATACTTGAGAGTCTCGGGATGAACATCGGGATATTTTTTTTCTCATATTTGTAGTATTCTCGATATATATCAATATATTAAAATACTTATTAATTTGACATGCAATTTATTCCGCCATGTTAATAACAACTATCGTTGCTAAGCAACGATTTGCAAAGTTTGTTGTTAGAAAACGTCACCCAAAATGATCTTGCTTAACGCATCTCTCTATTGAAAACTGAAAATAATTTCATAAATATATTTAATAAATATTCGTATAGTTCAAGCGGGCGTAGCCGCGTTCGGGTTCACTAGTATCAAAATATAACCATAAATTTAAGCTGGCGAAGCCGTTAGTTCACAAGTAATTAAATATATTTTTATAACCACAAGGAAATAAGTTATAAGACATACAATTTACTTACAAAGGAAATTGTTTTATTAGAGCATTAAAATGTAAATGTGATCAAATGGAAAAAATACAATACAATGTAAATTTACTGAGTACATGTTGGATTGCGTTCTAAATTTCATTTTGGATCAAGATAATGCAATTCACATGATCTAACTGTGAGAAAATGTTTACTTATGTAAATCTTAATGCACGTTAACTGCTTTAAACTGCGAATTTACCCAAATTTTGATAATATATACCCTTTTATATATAAGTGCTTATATATAAATTGTTTTCATTTTCCCGCTCTGATAAGAGATAGTGGAGCATTGGGTTTTGATTTCGCCATCGAATGTCTCAAATTTAAGCTGAAAGTGGATCGGGCTGTCTAAATTTTCTCCTACATGCTACTGAAAAACGTGATCTAAGTATGCTAAAAAGATAGTAACTTTCTCTCTTCTATTCTTCTTTCTCTCATTCTGAACAAGAACAAAAAAATAGTGATGTTTTGTCAGTAGATATTTTTATATCAATCGTAAAGTACCATAGATAATAATTTTTTTTACGTTCGATGAACATGATGAAATGGTAAATTTTATTACAAAGCGAAACATAGTAAACGTTATAGAGTGGAACAATTACCTTAAAAAAATCTATGAATTAAAACAGAACAAGGACATGACCCCACAATAAATACAAACTAACACAAAAAAATACTTTAACCCTACATTTCTTCCTCTTACCTTATCTGTTCCATACAATTAATTATTTCTAGAGAGTTTTCACATTCGTGTTGCTAATAATTGTATAATAATATAATCAGTTTTATAATATCAGAATCTAACAATTTCGAATCATAAACTAATAAAAGGCACGAACCTCTACCTCTAGCTTCTTAACAGAATAAAGGGTTCTAATTACTTCCTGCCAGTGGAGTCGGACACGCGTGGCGGACAGGATGCGTGAAATATTTAAATTCGGATCTGTTTGTTGTATGGCCCATTAAAATATATTTTGCCTAATTTACTATTAATATTATTTTCTATTTTATTTTCAAGTGAAATATTTATGTCAATTCAAAAAATCTAGATTATGAAAATAATAATTGTAAACATACTATGAAAGACAGTCTGAGGCCGTCGAGACCTAGGGGCACAAACGTGCGATTATAAACGCGACGGTTGTAAATTCGATTCCCTCTCGGAGAAATGAAATATTCAATATTATCGTTTCTTCACGAAGCAAAGCACGTTGAGTTCCTCCACTAAACATTGCCTGCAGAATTCTCCGGAAAGTGGGTAACAGAAGTGATTTATCGTTACGGAAGTGTTAACACTCGGTTCCCAAGTTCCCTCGGGATACAATTCTTAATAAATTAGTAGTTATTACGAACAATTATATATATTTTTAAAAATAACATAATATAAAACGCTATCACTCACAACTTGGCTCACGCAGTTACCTCATTTACTCCATTCTCGAACTAGTTTTTTTTATAAGCTTCAATGTTGCGTACAAAAATGCATAATAATATTTCAACCAAGGAAAAGAATATAAAAAGATATAAAAAAAAAAATAATTTCCGGTACTAACCGTTAGATATCGAACTTCATTCCACCTTCCAACTATAATTAATGAGAGAATCGATATCATCAAAGTTAAATGAATTGGACTCATTAACTCATTTCTTAAGGCCTATTAAGTTTAATTAAAAATAATAGTTTTTTTTATATATATTTATATATATAAAAGCCAAAAGTTTAGTCAGTTGGAAAATAATGACAATGATAATATTTATATGACTCTAGATCTGATAATGATATTTATTTGGTAAGTGATTCTCGAATGGTAACGTTTGAAAGTATCATTAATATTCATTAAAAAGTTCCTTTGGTATTAACAATGATATTCTTTCGTAATTATAATATGATTTTAACGAATTTAAGGAACTTGAGCCCAAGCATGTGACTGTAAACGCGGTTTGTGGGTTCGATTCCCATCCGAGGAAATTATTTCAATTTTTTTTTCTACGTTCTGGGGTCGCAGCAATACTGGGGCTTTGGGTTCCGCCATTGCTTAAAAAAAGAAACTTTATATTTGGATTGTTTGAAGAATTTCATTGACATACAATATATCATAATTTATTTCAAATGGAATAAAACCTCTAGACCTGGAGCGACGGACGCCCAAGGAAGCGCTGGTTGGATGTCGTGATGCAAGACATGAAAGCCAATAGTC
The DNA here is from genome assembly GCA_036379175.1 of Heliconius cydno galanthus. Lineage (NCBI taxonomy): Eukaryota > Metazoa > Arthropoda > Insecta > Lepidoptera > Nymphalidae > Heliconius > Heliconius cydno. Next base: position 389,392 of record JAKRZM010000235.1, read on the forward strand.
TAACCACCGAGGACGCAAAAGACCGTGCAAAGTGGAGTAGGTAGAATTCATCACAATTCTTTTTCTAATTAATCCCGGCTAAAATAGCCGGGATTAATGCCAGGAAGAAGAAGAATAGGAATAAAACCTACAATCATCAAATCCACACTATGACCTAATTTGTGAATTCACGATATAAGGTACAAAAGCTTAGAGATTTTTCTAAATATAAAAACTCCCTTTTCAGAACATTTCTTAGCAAGTGTAAAATAAATCATAAAAAATTATATATTCCTCACGTTTTACACCTGAAAAGCTGGTATTGTAGTACGAGCACTGTAGAGAGGCGAGTGCCCAAGGCTGAAACGGTCTTAATGAATACGTTCTACTTAATAATTGTTAAAAGTAAAAGTTCTCCTTGACCTCTTATACAAGGTGAAGTTAATTTGTTATTTTTTTATCACTAGTTTTCAGTTGCGGTTTGGTAAAATAATATTTTAGTATTTATTAATTTATAGATAAATAAAATATTTGGAAAGTGGAGACTCTTAACACTAAGGCGCCAAGGGTGGGTGGTGCCTACCCTGTGGTGTGTGGGATACATTGTGACGCTATTACGATAAAAAAACCATTTTTTTTATATAAGGTAAGCTAAAATTAAATTTCGTATCTAATTGTTCTTTTAGTGTACATAGTAGAGAGTAGAGCTATGAGGTATACACATCATTAAATTTTAAATTATTAAATTATATTCATTAAATTTTCTCCTCCACAATTCCAAAGTGGGAAAGGAGTATCTTAATCTATCTACACTGCAGTGTGCGGGATAGAGCGTGAAGCTGATTTAATTTAATTTTTTAAATATTTTCCTACCTAGAAAGTTTTCTAATGATTCATATTCAACAAATGAATGTCAACTAGCGAAGTGGTAATAAATCTGTAGAGTATGTATGTACCTGTCAAGTAGCTGTCATGTGACGTCATCAGTCAACTAATAATAATACGAGTAGATACTTGTTTTTTTTTTTAAATAAATTACAAGAGAAGTTGTTCACCTATTTAGAGTAACTATTAAAATATATATATTCTTAATCTTATGCTCTATGGTAAAATAAATGTATTGTTTTTTTTTTACTGAGGTCGTCATGGCGCAGTGGGAGCTTCTGAGTGTAAGCGTGATGGTTGTGGGTTTGTTTACCACTCAGGTGAATTAATTATTTTCAGTTTACCACTCTGACAAAGTATGGCGTTGAATTTCGTCACTTGTTACGTTTTCTCGATTGGGTCGTTAGTGTTTTACTTACGGAGTGTCTTAACACTAGGTTCCATCTATAGTCCAGGGTATATGCGGAAATATATATGTAAAATATAATGGTGTTTAATAGTATAAAATTAAATTTAACCAATTTTTATCCTCCTATCTAAAAATACTAAGTAATCTCCAGTAAAACTTTTACATAAACTGTATTTTTAACTTTGTATACGTTCAAATCAGCCTCCCCCCAGGGTGTGCCAGAGCTCCCGATCCTATTGCGAAATATATGTGTTTGTTTTCCCCACTAGTTCTGCCATTACTCATGAAATATCATTTATTTCATTTGGAACTACTAATTTTATTATAAACAGACAGACAGAAAACTCGACAAGTTTACTATTGTAGAGTTATTGTAGCTATAACATGGTTAATGCAAAATTATAGATTGGAATTTAAAAATATTTTTTCAAGAACGAATTGGTATCCCATTTTAAGTGTTTCGGATATCTAAATACAATAAATAAATTTATTTGATTTTGTACCTTTTTATATGTATTTTTTTAATATGTTTAAAAAATTTTGTAATGAATAGATTAAAAAAATTACAATTAAAAAAAGATATTTTTCAGAACATAGATTTCATCATCATCATCAACAGCCATCTTTTGTCCACTGCTAAACATAGGCCTTCCCCAATTCTCGCCATCACACTCGATCCTCTGCTCTTCGGACCCAACTAACATAGATTTATGTTCAATAATAAATATTGTCATTTTTAATAACATTTTTTTGTTTCTAATTTAGATGTAGAATTTGAAGTAGTCCAGGTTACTAATATTTTACTAAATAAAATATTTAAGTATTCATCTTTTCTACGTTGTACAACGGAACCCTAAAAAGATGGACAGAACATCTATAATACCTTGATTGACTGGTCTTGACTCTTGATCCAGACATAATGCTCAATTACAGTATAAGATGACGAGGTACAATTACCATAATAATGTTTTAAGTCTGTCATTTTATATATATTTAGCATTTCGATTATTACTTATATAGGCCTAGGCATAAAATTAGCATTCTAGACATCCGGTGTTCTATAGAAACACCTATTTATTGTTTTTTTTAAAGGTACCGTTATGCTTGTAAGGTAAGACTGCAATTTAAATTGTTTTCTACCCGTTTTAAGTATATTTTTATGTAAAGATACGTAATAAAGAAAGAAAATTAATGATATATCACTTTTTCTAAGCTATATAATAATCTATTTTAATAATATATTTATATTCAGTTGCCTAGTAGAGTCGTGCTTTTGAATAAAAAATCTTCCTTTGTTTTTAATTTTAGATATCTATGGATATAACCAGACTTCTGCTTAAGTAAGAGTTTAAGAGAATTCAGTTTTTAACTATTCGATAAATTAAGCACTCTGCCTCTCTCTAATCGTCCTTGAAGAAATGTCGCGGAAATGTCTTAATGAGAACGGAGTGTTTAAACACTAGATGTAGGTACCCCAGTTCCCTTTGCCTACCCTAATGTTTGCGGTATAAAGTGTGCTTAAAAAAAGAGAAAAAAGATACTGTTACCCAATATCTGACAAAACTTCGTCACATTGCGTTTGAGTGGCGTAACTCAACGCCGCGGCAGTTATTTTAATTAAAAAACTAACGTCTATTAAACATAATAATGTTATCCAACAAAATTGAAAAACTAATTATGTATTTAATATATTATAGAACGTTGTAATTTAATTATAATGAATACATGCTTACCCATCACGACTGACGCTTATATAATATAAAGAAGTGGCCTAAAAATCTAATAAAATATATTAAAATGGTTGCATAAAATGCCGCCAGCATTGGAATAGTAAATAGTATAAATAAATGATTGATAATGCTGTAGAGGAACGATCGCATGGTTAGAGATGACCACGCTAGAAACAAGAGGATATTGTTTTCTTTTTAATATTTATGTAATAAGTTGTTAGTTCAAAATATCTCTCCTTTTTTCATTTTAGGATATTAGAATCTTCTCTTACTTGCATTTAAGATTACGAGTCTCTCTATACCTATAACTTGAGACTCATTTGGTTTTAATATAATAACCATATTCCATTAAAAAAAATAGCTTTATTACAGTAATTTCATTAGAAAATACTTTTTTTATTTTATTAATATAACTTTATATTTATAGACCGATTGAAATGAAACAAACTAAATGTTAAGGGAAATTTGCCAAAAGACAATAGTAAAAGCTGCATAGAAATCGGTTAAGCCTTTTCTAAGATTAGCGTCAGCAAATATACAGACAAAGAGACGAAAATTATAAAAAAAATATTTTGGCTTCTATTACAATATAAAATACCACCAAAAACAATATTTCTCATATATCTTCAATATACAGACATAGGTAATTTACAATTTAATATATATTTAGATACTAGTGGGCCCGAACGCGGCTACGCCCGCTTGAACTATACGAATATTTATTAAATATACCTATTTATGAAATTATTTTCAGTTTTCAATAGAGCTCATTTTGGGTGACGTTTTTTAACAACAAACTTTGCTAATCGTTGCTTAGCAACGACGGTTGTTATCAACATGGCAGAATAAATTGCATGTCAAATTAATAAGTATTTTAATATATTGGTATATATCGATAATATTATAAATATGAGAAAAAAAAGTGTCCTATGTTCATCCCGAGACCCTCAAGTATCTCTTTATGAGTATTTTATCACAATGAAATTAGCGGTTTGGCCCTGATTGTGTAAAAGACAGACAGACAGAATTACTTTCGAATTTATAATATAGGTATAGATGGATAAATGAAGTGAAAAATATAATAAATACAAGCTTACAAACATTATTTAGGCAAGTCCACATACATTCGCGTGGTGGAGAAGGCTGGTCGCACATCGCTTCACCAATTATCATATCCACTTTCACCGGTTACGCTGGTGGCAGGTGACGCTCTGGGGGTCTGTGATTCTTGTAATTACTGTTTAGTTGTTAGTTTGGACGTTTGATATAGTATTTCTATGTTTTTGGGTTTTGTTGTATCGCGAGGTACCCTGAATTTGGTGGGATTGGGATAGGAAACCCAGTGTTGAGACACTCAGACACTCGGTTTTTTTTACAGTGTTTGAGATATTAGGTGTTAAGTGAAGAAATTCAACGACGCGTTTTGGCTTCCGAGCGAAGTAATAAAAATAATTTTCTAATTAAAAAAATTCTGATTTTAAGGCGTTTTGTGTAAATAGAATGTTTAAAATATAAAAAAATATATAACATTAAGATTAATAATAAAAAACATTAGTCATCAAAATAGTAAAACACGATAGTATCAAGGTGCCAGCTTAGTTTTTACGAGTTATAGTTATTCATTCATTCTTAGGTCTGTTAAATGACTGAAAGTAATTATATTATTCACTAAATTGTTATATTGTTGTTAATATAACAATTTAACGATTACAGAGAGCTTCACACTGTATCCCACACATAATAGGGTAGACAAAGGGAACCTAGTTAAGATACTTCGCTCCCATTCGACAAATTCGTGAAACTTTCAACAGAAACTCAACGGTGCGTTTTGCCTCATCATCAGAACGAGAAAATTAAATTTTTAAATGAGTAAACATCCCCGATTGGGAATTGAACCTACCTCCTCCTCGTGAATTATCATAAATTCAAAAAAATATCATTACTTAAACATAATGTACACCTAATTTAAATTCTAAATTTTTCATGTCACCTAAATCTTGATTCTTAATGCTGATGACGAATAAATAAATCACGAAATTCTTTCCCTCTTCCCCCATATTACCAGCATCTCGGAACATCCGTAACAGTTACAGAACAAATCAAATATAATTTGTACGTGATTAGCGGAGGAAATACCGTGTTCCGCATACCTCGGGAATGCCTGAGTGCATCACTACAATCATTTAGAATGATTTATGAGAGATATCAAAGATTGTTCTACGGTGAAGATGCTTCAATTTGGACCACGTTCAACAGAAATCGTTTTAGTTATATAAAATGTGTAATTTTTATTGCTTTTTTAGGGTCGAGTGGACAGAGGGAACTTGGAAGCCTAGTGTTGAGATTCTCTGTTCCTCACTTTCCGCTGTATCAACAATGTGCTTTACGTCATTATTAGAGCGAGGAAATGAAAATAAACCGAGCGAAGGCGACAACGGGGCTAAGTATCGCCAATCAACGCTTAAAGTGTCAAACTTAAAAGTGGAAAACGTAAAATATGGACACTAGGACCTAGTGTCCCTTCCTAACGTACCATACCAAAGGTACGTTTAATTATATCTCAAAACTAATAACTTATACTAAATAGGCACACCTTAAGCTATTACGATAACCAAGAGAACTTTCTTCCTATAATTTGGAAATTATAACTTAATTAAACAATTTACTGATAAAATACTTTAATAGATAATAATCATCGATTCAGCGCCAGATGCAGGTGGAATGTATAAATTAATTAGGTAAAATTTAGTTTTTGAATATTAATACATATATATAACTAGTGGACCCGAACTACGGCTACGCCCGATTGAACTATACGAATATTTATTAAATATATTTATGAAATTATTTTCAGTTGTCAATAGAGAGATGCGTTAAGCAAGCTCATTTTGAGTGACGTTTTCTAACTTTGCAAATCGTTGCTTAGCAACGGTCGCATAGCAATGGTTGTTATTAATATGGCGGAATAAATTGCATGTCAAATTAACAAGTATTTTAATATATTGGTATATATCGAGAATATTACAAATATGAGAAAAAAAAGTATCCTATGTTCATCCCGAGACCCTCAAGTATCTCTATGTGAGTATTTTATCACAATTAAATTAGCAGTTTGGCCCTGATTGCGTTAAAGACAGACAGACAGACAGACAGAGTTACTTTCGAATTTATAATATAGGTATGGATACGTATATATGACCAGATGCTTTGGATTTAGCAGCAGGCTATGTCAGGTGTGAACATGAGATTTGAATATATTTACTAATCTAGTGGCAATTAAAATATTTTGAAGTTAAATGCCATGAGGGCTGTCGTGGCGCAGGCACAAGTGGTTCTGTAAACGTGACAGGTTCCAGGCAGGTTGTGGGTTCGATCTTCACTTGAGGAAATTTCGGGGCGTTAAGTTTTTGCCACTCAACACGCAAATTTTCCAGAATTAGACGTAAAGTGGGGAGAGGAGTGCCTTAACACTAGGTTCCCTCTGTCTACCCTGCTAAATACGGGTTGCAGCGTGACATTAAAAAAAGGAANTTTTAGGATATTAGAATCTTCTCTTACTTGCATTTAAGATTACGAGTCTCTCTATACCTATAACTTGAGACTCATTTGATTTTAATATAATAAATTTCCATTCAAAAAAATAGCTTTTTTTACAGCAATTTCATTAGAAAATACTTTTTTTATTTTATTAATATATTTTTTTTATTTATAGACCGATTGAAATGAAACAAACTAAATGTTAAGGGAAATTTACCAAAAGACAATAGTAAAAGCTGCATTGAAATCGGTTAAGCCTTTTCTAAGATTAGCGTCAGCAAATATACAGACAAAGAGACGAAAATTATAAAAAAATTGTTTTGGCTTCTATTACAATATGAAATACCACCATATATATTTAGATACTAGTGGACCCGAGCGCGGCTACGCTCGCTTAAACTATACGAATATTTATTAAATATATTTATAAAATTACTTTCAGTTTTCAATAGAGCTCATTTTGGGTGACGTTTTTTAACAACAAACTTTGCTAATCGTTGCTTAGCAACGACGGTTGTTATCAACATGGCAGATAAATTGCATGTAAAATTAATAAGTATTTTAATATATTGGTATATATCGATAATATTATAAATATGAGAAAAAAAAGTGTCCTATGTTCATCCCGGTACCCTCATGTATTCTATCACAATTAAATTAGCGGTTTGGCCCTGATTGCGTAAAAGACAGACAGACAGAATTACTTTCGAATTTATAATATAGGTATAGATGGATAAATGAAGTGAGAAATAAAAAAATACATGCTTACAAGCATTATTAGGCAAGTCCACAAACATTCGCGTGGTGGAGAAGGTCGGTCGCACATCGCTTAACCAATTATCATATCCACTTTCACCGGTTACGCTGGTGGCAGGTGACGGTCTGGGGGTCTGTGATTCTTGTAATTACTGTTTAGTTGTTAGTTAGTTTGGATATTTGATATAGTATTTCTTTTTGTATTTCTATGTTTTTGGTTGTATCGTGAGGTACCACGAATTTGGTGGGATTGGTGTAGGGAGACACTCAGACCTTCGTTTTTCTTACAGTGTTTGAGATGTGTTGACTGAAGAAATAAGGTCGTAATAGCGATTACGATTACGACCTTATTTTATATGTTTGCATATTCTCCAGTTTATAAAAACTACTTAATATTATTTTTGCTGATTTTAAGGCGTTTTGTTAAAATAGAATGCTTTAAATAAGCTATAAAAAAATGTTAAATCAAGATTAATAATAAAAAGATTAGTATTCAAAATAGTAAAATACGATAGTATCAAGGAGACAGCTTAGTTTTTACGAGTTAATAATTCTTAGGCTCGCTAAATGACTAAATTGTTATGTTGTTATTAATTACGTATATGAAAAATCTGATTCAAGCCGTATCCCGCACATAGCAGGGTAGACAGAAGGAACTTAGTTAAGATACTTCGCTCCCATTAAGATACTTTCGTTTCCCACTTTTCACGCATCAACTTTCAACAAAAACTCAACGAGAAAATTAAAAATTTTAATTAAGTAACTTCCCCGATTGTGAATCGAACCTACCTGCCTCGTAAATTATCATAAATTCAAAAAAATATCATTACTTAAACATAATGTACACCTAATTTAAATTCTAAATTTTTTATATCATCCAATTCTTGATTCTTAATGCATACAAGTAAAAATCACGAAATTCTTTTCCCCCATATTACCAGCATCTGGGAACATCCGTAACAGTTACAGAACAAATCAAATATAATTTGTACGTGATTAGCGGAGGAAATACCGTGTTCCGCATACCTCGGGAATGCCTGAGTGCATCACTACAATCATTTAGAATGATTTATGAGAGATATCAAAGATTGTTCTACGGTGAAGATGCTTCAATTTGGACCACGTTCAACAGAAATAATTCAGTTATATAAAATGTGTATTTTTTTTTGGGTAGGATAGACAGAGGGAACCTGGGAGCCTAGTTTTGAGATTCTCTGTTCCTCACTTTCTGCTGCAGAGGAATCAACAATGTGCTTTACGTCATTATTAGAGCGAGGAAATGAAAATGAACCGAGCGAAGGCAACAGCGGGGCTAAGTCATAAGTCGCCAATCACCGCCTAAAGTCTCAAACTTAAAAGTGGAAAACGTAAAATATTGACACTAGGACCTAGTGTCCCTTCCTAACGTACCATACCAAAGGTACGTTTAATTATATCTCAAAACTAATAGCTTATACTAAATAGGCACACCTTAAGCCCATTACGATAACCAAGAGAACTTTCTTCCTATAATTTGGAAATTATAACTTAATTAAACAATTTACTGATAAAATAGTTAAATAGATAATAATCATCGATTCAGCGCCAGATGCAGGTGGAATGTATAAATTAATTAGGTAAAATTTAGTTTTACTATACGTTTTTGAATATTAATACATATATATATATATATATATATATATATACTAGTGGACCCGATGGCGGCTACGCCCGCTTGAACTATAAGAATATTTGTTAAATATATTTATGAAATTATTTTCAGTTTTCAATAGAGAGATGCGTTAAGCAAGCTCATTTTGAGTGACGTTTTCTTACAACAAATTTTGCAAATCGTTGCTTAGGAACGGTCGCTTAGCGACGGTTGTTATTAACATGGCGGAATAAATTGCATGTCAAATTAATAAATATTTTAATATATNATATGACCAGATGCTTTGGATTTAGCAGCAGGCTATGTCAGGTGTGAACATGAGATTTGAATATATTTACTAATCTAGTGGCAATTAAAATATTTTGAAGTTAAATGCCATGAGGGCTGTCGTGGCGCAGGCACAAGTGGTTCTGTAAACGTGACAGGTTCCAGGCAGGTTGTGGGTTCGATCTTCACTTGAGGAAATTTCGGGGCGTTAAGTTTTTGCCACTCAACACGCAAATTTTCCAGAATTAGACGTAAAGTGGGGAGAGGAGTGCCTTAACACTAGGTTCCCTCTGTCTACCCTGCTAAATACGGGTTGCAGCGTGACATTAAAAAAAGGAATGTAAATATAATTATATAATTTTAATTCTTCGTTTAGCTCTGAATTTCAAAATGCGATGTAACCTTATCCTGATCCAAAACAATGCAATATAACGTCCCACAAGGGAATCGAACTGACAACTACAGTCCCCATTCCCAATTGCACCACAATACCAGTTTTTATCATGCATCGTCTTTAATAAATAGATTATTTTACTTTTATTTCGCTCGAGGACAAATTATAGCGTAGCTGGTATGTAATAAAAATATTAATTTTATTGCTTAACAAGATAGAGTATTACGTTTGATGCTACTACTTGAATTTTAATTAAAAATGGTAGAGGCCAGCGCAGGGGCACAGGCTTGTGATTGTAAAGGTTGTGAGTTCGATTTCCATTTGAAGGAACTAAATATTCAATATTTTCATTTCTTCGCTGGATTGTGGATTTGTATCTGGAATGCTCAAAGACTTTTTAAATGCCTAAAATTACTGGACCCAATTTTACTTGTAATGTACTATTTAATTTTAACGTCTACATTGATTCACTTGTCCAGCCCAGTAGTAACAAAACGTAAATCTCTTAAACCATTTTTGGATATTAGAACCAAACTTTAAATAAATAAATAAAAATATAGATATAATTTACAATATATATTTATTTATATACAATTTTCTCATTAACAATAAACAATTTATAACAATCGTGTAGTTATTATTTTAATATCTATTCGTAGGCATGGAGTCTTTAATTAAAAGTAATATTTTTAATTTTTACTATAAATATTATTTATTGTTCAAACATGGCATAGCAAATGATATAAAAGAGGACTTGTCTCGTTTATAATTAAATGTACTTAATTTGTGGTTTGCGGTTGAAGAACTCCATGGCCTCCATGGCCTCCGTGGCCTTCATGGCCTTCATGGCCTTCGTTTCTTCATCTCATATTTTACAAGGACACGTATGGCAGTAGTTAGTGAAAATACACGGTTTGAAACGATCTCATACGCAGGAATAAATAAAATTAAATTTATGGCTTTATGTTTCTCGTTATATTTTAAAAATAATTGTTACAGTTATTATATAAAACAAATATTTTATTTGTTTTAATATAATGACAATTACACACGGGCAATTAGACATCTAAATAAGTTAAATTGAAGATTTTTATAAGGGCGACGTGGTCACAAGTGTGAGATTGTAAACGCGACAGTTATGCATTCGATTCCCACTCGAGGGAATGGATTTTTTTTATTTTCTCTCTATGGTAACGAGGCATAGGGCGCAGTTGATTTCCGCAACTCAATAAGCATGACCTGAAGAATTCGCCGAAAAGTAGAGAACGGAATTGTCTTTATTGGGATAGTGGTAGTCTCTAAACAATAGGTTCCCAGGTTCCCTCTGCTAACTCCGCCTTATACATGATACAGCGTTAAGCTAAAAAAAAGAATTTGAATTAGAATGTTATAATAAAAAATTGAAATATATAATAGTAAAAATATTTTTTCTCTAGTAATAATAAGAATCAAACCACTTCTTTTACAGTTCTAGTACGGTACACATTGTTGAATCATGTAAATACTTATAGGTGTGTTATATATTGCATGACCTGATTACGATCAAAACATGGAGTCACAGTTTCAGTTTTTAATACTGGGATAAAAAAAATACAGATATAATTCAACAACCAATATATTAAAATCGGCAATCGAATCCACAACCTATGCGCTTAGAGGCACACGCTAACTAACTGAACTGACTGGCTTCAAAAATTTAATTTTATAATTAACAAATAAAACGAAAAAAGTACCATCTGCTAGATTTAACTAATCATTGACATTTTTAAAACAGTGTAATGAATGCAAGGAAGGTGCATTTGGTCTGTTTACTTAAATAGTTATGAATTCTATGTGATTTTTATATATTTAGGGTCTTATAATTGGTCTAATATCAATTGAATGTACGTTGAACTTTAGTAGTATAGTTGAACGGAATATATAAATGGAAGGAATTTAGTGTTAAGACACTCCTTTCACGGAAATGAAGATGCCGAGGTGGATGTGCGGCGTAACGCGGTACCAGTTCCTGGGACGCGACCTCCCGGACGCCCAAGGAAGCGCTGGTTGGATGTCGTGATGCAGGACATGAGAGCCAATGGTCTAACCACCGAGGACGCAAAAGATCGTGCAAAGTGGAGTAGTTTGACTAGGAAGGCAGACCCTGGCAATAGCCGGGATTAATGCCAGGAAGAAGACACTCCGTTCCCCAATTTCTGATGAATTTTCAATTTTAAATCTCTGCCGTATTGAGCTATTCAAGGGAATATTTGTTTTAATATAATAATACTCCCGAGTAGATATCGAACGCAGAACCATCGCCTTTACATTTAGATGCTGTTCCACTGCGACATAGCGGCGATATGCTTAATTTTTAATAAATAATAAATATTTTCCTATCAAGTCCAATTACTAAATTACAAGTATTTTTTTTTTAGTTGCACGCTATATGCCGCTTATATCAGGGTAGGCAGAGGGAACCTAGGAAACTAGCGTAGGTATACGCACGCCGATCTCCAATAAGGCACTTCCGTTCCCCATTTCCCGCCGAATTCTTGAGGCATAGCGTGTGGAATATCGGAACCCAGCGACGCGCTGTACCTCGATACGAGAGCGAAGAAATGAAAATAATAAATAATTCAATCCCCCAAGTGAGAATCGAACCCACTTCATGTCTGCGCCACGATGGCCTCTAAGAATCTCTAGAAGTTAAATATTAAACATATTATCTAAGCTCGGCCAAGCAATTTAACTAGTGACCTCGATTTACAAAGTAGGTAAAGAGGTTTCGTTATGTTAGCCAGTAATAGGTCTCGTTATACGACTGTCAAGTTAATTATAAAATGAATAATAAAGAAGGAAAAATCATGAATTAATTTTTATTTCAATTTTTATTTTATCTGTAGAACTTGGTACTGTAATGATTTTTTTCAGCTTCACGCTGTATCCCGCATGTAGCAGGGTAGGCACAGAGAGTCTAGAGATAAGACACTCCACTCTCCGATTTCCGCGGAATTCTGGATGGCGTTCGTGTTGAGAATCAGAACCTAACGCTAACAAGAGAAATAAAAAAATAGTATAATTAGAGAGCGAAGAAATTAAAGTATTAAAATAACTCATTTTCTTGAGTGGTAATCGAACCCCACAATCTCTTGCGTTTACAGTTACACGATTTTGCTCCTGCGCCATAACGGCCTTATGGTTTTAATATACAATATATAGGTAATTGAACCCGCGACCCCAATATTCTCTTTACTAAATCTCATTTGTTTATAGAAAGTGAAATATACAAATGTAACTTAAAACCTAGGGTTGCGAATATTTATACAATTGTCAGTATCGCCTAGCGCCTACCTGCAAGCGGATATCGAATGCGGATATGGGGCGAAGCGGATAGGGATGGGAAATAGATGAAGTTTGCTTTACACATGTCTTGCAGGTGTGACCCATTTTAAGAAAGTTATTATGACATGTAATACAAAATTTAACTGTATCCCGCACACAGCATGGTAGGCAGAGAGTTAGAGTTAAGACACTCCGTTCCCCACTTTCCGTCGTGGAGGCAATGCGTGTTGAGAAGCGGAATTCAACGCCGCGAAGCAATACAATAAAAAAAAATACTTTCTTTATTGTTGACGATGTTTTCCATTTTTTTTATAGTCAAATATTTGCGTGAATAAATTTAAAATAACAGAGATAAAATTGATTTTAACATTGGTCACATGACATATTCCAAGAAACCAAGGTAAAATGGGAACCCTCAGGGTACTTCGCAGGTTACGGAAGGACGATTAACGTGCTGTAATATAGACACCATTTTTTTTTAATTCGCAACCAAACAAATTCTACTTAATATTAGTATTGATTATTTAACCAAATCGAGCAAGTATTAGAGAAAATTGCCGTAATAATTTGATTAGAAAAGAAAATCCATATACCTCCTAGAAATCAGCTACCATGAACTTTTGAAATAAAAACTATAAAAAAAATAACAACTCTCCTAAACAAAAAAAACTTAGAAAGTTCAAATATCAAATATCTTTTGACATTGTAACCTAAAACTTTATGCAATACCTGCTTAGGAGCATCATCAAAAGGCAGGATCTTCTAAAGCATTTGTGGTGGGATGCACCGGATGTACCGGATGTAGGCTCCACTTCCGTTTTCACGTGCACTTTATGTTGGTACATGTGCTACTTCCGAATTAGTGAAAGTAACCTGATAGTTCTATAATAAAATATCGTATTCTCTTCATACAATTCGATAGTTGAGACATGCGGATAAAGATAATGGATTGAAGTCCAAATCGGGGGTATAAAATGTTAAGTTAAAACGTTCAATATAATCTGTTTTTAGCTACATCCTGTATTTCACATATAGGTACGCAGAGGGAACCTGGGAACCTAGTGCTAAGATACTTTGTTCCCAGTTAAGATTCCCACTTTCCGTCGGATTCTTGAAGCATTGTGTGTGAAGAGATCCCATTTACATGACAAAAAATATTTAATATTTCATATTCCTGAATGGGAACAATTATAATTATTATATTCATAGCTATAATAATTACTTAAAGATAATACGTCCGGAATGTATTTTTTATCGGAACCTAATTTTAGGTTCCAATATTTAGACTAATAAAAGTTCCCGTCCAATAGAAGAGAACATGTCAATGTCGTAATATAAATAAAAATATGATGCACCGGCGCTCTACAGCTACAGCTATAAATCATAGACGTCAAATTCTAAAAGCCACGGCCTTATTCTGTTAAACGAATCATCATTGATTATTGCTGAACAAATAGTAAGTACGTATTTTAAATATTATTTATGCTTACTAGGTTCCCAGGTTCCCTCTGCCTATCCTGCTTTAGTGGGTGATACAGCATGAAATTAGTATTTTATTATTTTCCCAATTTTACATTGTTGATGTTTCAATCAATTGTAGTTTAGACGATACTAGAGAACATAGTCTAACGCTGCTTTAAAACAAAATACATCTCCAAGTAGTAATCGAACCCATTGACATACCGACAGCATCATCATAAAATTTGTTTATTCAAATATCATCATACCAATATTATAAAAGTGAATGTAAATTTGTTCGTTACGCTTTCACACCAAAACTACTTAACCGATTATCATGAAACTTTGTACACATATTGTCACAGGTAACAAGAAGGACATAGGACTGCTTGTTACTAAAAAAATATTCCTTGTCCATAATATAATAATAAGTTTAAGCGGGCGAAGCCGTTTGTATCTCCAGTGTACATACATTTTTAATTAAAGTCCAAACATGCCCGACGACCCGAGTCAACGTTCTTGATAAGTGATTGTGTATTCTCATAGGTGCGAGATTAATTTAATTACAATATACTCGTAGATATAGGTGAGTTAGTTTTGAATGGTTATAAATCAAGTTTGTTTATTCTCAAATGAAAGTTTACTTATACGTTTGATGAGGCAGTGGGAATGTAAAAAAATACCGTTAGTGTAAATAAAATATACCATTTTTCTTAATTATGGATTGATTGATAGTAATTTGATGAAAAATATCAATATTTCATTTTTTTTTATTAAAATTTCGACGTCTAAAATAATTTTTATCTTTTTTGTATTTATTCTGTCTATTTCCAAAGAAGGAAACCTAGAAATAATTTCTTGCTCAATTATAAAATGTATCCACCAAAATTATTTAATATCAAATTTTCATTATAATAATTGTAAAAAAAGTGGATTTAATAATATTACATTAGATTTATTTTTTTATTTGCTTATTACTACTTAAATTAATACTCAAACTGGATAACAGTTGTAAAAGTGAATAATAATAAAACTAGTAGTTTTTAGGGTTCCGTACCCAAAGGATTAATTAGAACCCTATAACTACGACTCCGCTCCACTGTATGTTGGTCTGTCTCATGAACTGTGATGGTTGGTCTGTCGCTGCTATTACAAAGACTAAAGCAAAATAAAATATATATTAAATGGGGCCCTCAAACAACAAACGTAATATTTTGTTTTGTTTATAGATAATCAATGGTACGAAACACATAGTGATTGAATCCGACTCGCTCTTCACCAGTTTTTTAACTAATTACCGTCAAAAACAAAAAACGCCATACATCAAAAAAGATTGACGCATCCAGAATATTCCTGCCACCAGTAAGTTTATTTTGAGTACCCCTTTTATACGGGAATTATGTTCATTAAGTAGTTTTTATATGTTTCTATTTTCATTGGGAACGGCATATGGCTGTACATTGTTCGAGATCGGAAGAACGCTCAAGCCTTTCTTCCTTAATCTAATGGGTGTATAATTGTAACCAGATTGGGAAAGGATTATTTTAAAATGTCGACGTTTAAATATAGGATATTTATTTTATAATTGTTTCTTTTATATATATTTTTTTAATTTAATAATATATTTTATTGTAGTTATATGTAGAAAATCGTACACTGCGTGCAATGGAACAGTGTTATTTTATTATCCCGCTCTACATGACATACCATAGAGATGAATGAACTTAAAAATTAGGAAGTAGTGTCTCAACACTAGATTCCATCTAGCTATTCTACTATGCGAGCTGAGAAAAAGCGTCAAGCTGGTTGGTGTAAGTATGGTAAAGTGAAACTAGTGATAATTTATTATGTTTTTCACTATCTGTTCATGTTATATATATTGGTCAAAAATAATATCGTTATATATTATTAATAAAATTATATAATTATATAATAAAATTTTCAGCATTTTAGTGTTGTATATTTTTAAAACAAAAAAAATCAAAGCTATAGCTAAAAAAAAGCTTCAAAATGTAATTAATAAAAAAGGCCTTTTCTTCTCTAAAAAAAACTCTAATCTTCTAACATGTCTATGCCAACCTTCCCAGGGAACAAATCTCCAGATGCTCTCAAGTTTTTACAATAAAACGGAAGCGGAAAGACAGAATTCTATCTCCCTCACACAGCTCGTCTCTTACTATTTCCGATGATTTTTTTTATAAAGTATAGCACACACGTGATGTATTCTGTCTTTAGGAATCTATCCATCTTTCTATCTTTAATAATAATATAATAAAGCTGGCGTAGTGAACTTCCTTTTTTGTTTTTTAACACGACGGTTGTAGGTTCGATTTCCACTGAGCGGAAATAGAACTAGAATATTTTCATTTCTCGCTCTGATAAGGCGAAGAGCTGTGTTCAGATCCGCCACTCAACACGCCATGCGTCCAGAATGCACCGGTAAGTGGGGTTCCTTTTTTCCGTGTTTTAATGGGAACAGTGTCATAACACTAGATTTTTACGTTCCCTTTGCCTATTCTGTTATGTGCGAGATACAGTATGGAGCAAAAAATTATATAATATATTCATTTGAAAACATACATTTTAATAGTAGGTAGCAAAATATCTTAACACTAGGTTCCCTACCTGCCTGGATAATAACTGTTAAGTAATTTTCGATGACCAAACTATTTTTTTTTAATTTAAAATCAAATTCATATCAACACATCTAAAAATATAAGCAAATATTCTTATACCCCATGCCTTACAGCATTCGCAGGTTTTCGAGCACAGATTGTCCGCCAGCCACCTGCTGCTCAACTGGCGATCATATGGTGCAAGAATTAAACAGATATTGGTGAGGTTTGTTTTGGTTATCATTTTACATGCGATTTTTATGCTGGTAGATATTATGATTGCGTTTTCGAATGTTTTTTGGTATGAGTTATTTGGTTTTTTTTAACTTCATGTTATAGGTATCCCGTAGATATCAAAGTTGGCAGGGGGAACCTTATTGTTGAATATGAAACATTCCTTATTTCCTTACTTTTCCTACTTGTTGCCGAATTTTCCAGGGTGTGTTGACTGGCTGATCTCAGCACGTAATGCTGCGCTTTGCCTTACTAGCGCGAGGAATTGGAAATACAAATATTGCATTCCCCAGACTGGGAATCGAATCCCACAACGCGCGGTCGCGTTTACGGTCGCATGCTTTTGTCTCTGTAACATGAAGGCTTATTAGCTAAATAAGTGGTTCTTTATAATATTTTTTTTTTTTTGCAAAATTTTTCATATTTCATAACAATGACAAGCTGTGTCGTTATGGTGTTATGGCACAGCTTTTCACTGTAAGCGCAGCAATATCTTGAAAATGGGGAACGGAGTGTCTTAACAATAGGTTAACGCACGTACGGTACGTTACCTATCCAGCTGCGTGAGAAACTAGCATCATTAAGATAAGAAAAATTAAAGCAAATCCAAACAGAATTTTAAAAAAAGACAACAAAAGAAAAAGCAATGAAATAACAACTTACTGCTCAAACAATTCACTGATCACAACAAAATTTAAAACACTACCTATCTATAAAGGCGGCGTTTTTTTTTAAATAGAAAAATAGTGATGTAACCTAGTAAATCGTGGTGTTTACACGCCGGTAGCGATCAATGGGGTCGTTGCCACCATCCATCTCAACTATACACTAAGACAACACTACTGTTTGCCCTCCCACGCTATGGAGGTACCGGTGAGATGCATTATATACGTAATATTTGGTACTTGCTTTGCAAATATGAAAAGATAATAAATTTTGTTAATATAGGTATATATATAAATATTTGATGTTTGATTATTTCATCGTAATTAATTTATGTTGAAGTTGTTTTGGCTGGTAGTTCTCGGAAGAGGGATTTGTATTAATAATATTTTTCTTTTCTATATTTATTATATAGACCTCAGTTTTATTTTTCTTAATAATTAATTTTTTTTTTTATTTTTAATCTGTATTCTGCATAGAGTAAGAATCTACTGTCAACGTAGATGTCGAGTCCGTCGTGGCCCAGCGGCGCAAGGGTGTGACTGTAACGCGATGGTTGTGAGTTCGATCGGTTCGAGGAAGTGAAATATTTATTAACGTTTATATTTTTCATTTCTTCGCTCTGGTGTCGCTCTTCGCTCTGTTGAGTTCTGCAACTCAACATGCAGTGCCTCCAGAATTCAACAGAAAGTGGGGAACTGAGTGTCGTAACCCTAGATTATCGCTGCCTACCCTGCTGTGTGCGGGATACAGCGTGAAACTGATAAAAAAAATAATCAAAAAAAATCTTTATTTTTAGCCTCACTATGTCATACAAAAAATATGATCGACTAAGATAATATATGAAATTAATTAAAACACAAACGTGCCCAAAACATATGTGGTAAGTGAGTCACTAAAAGGATTTATAAATTTCAGTTCAAACCCTTACGCGTGTAAATCATATAGAGTGAAGAGGGCACTGAACGTGATTACTAACCAGGAGTGATTTATGGTCACCAAAATAATCTTCAAATGACACGCGAGCTATAAAAAAATATTAAGGATTTTTTTAATTTTTTTCTTTTCAGTTTCATGGTGTTTCCCGCATGCAGCAGGGTAGGCAGAGGTAGTCTAGTGTTAAGATACTCCCAACTTCTTGTCGAATTCTTAAAACAATGCGTGTTGAGTGGCGTAACTTAACGCCACGGCTTGCCTCAATAACGGAGCGAAAAAATGAAATGCATTAAATATTTAATTTCCTCCAATGGGAATTGAATTTATTGCCTATAGCACTTACAGACGCACACTTGTGCCTTTTTTATAATATGTAGTTTTAATTGTAATAATTTCAAGTAATTGTATAAGTATTTTGACTAAAGAGACTGTCTTTATTCAAATTTAATCATTTTTTTACTATGAGAATCTAATCAGGCAGCCATATGAGCCAGTCGTACGTTCCTGCAGGACTGACAATACTGACATTTCTATGTAACTAGACGATTAATAATGCTTAAATTACCTTTCTGAATTTTTTCACTAAAGAATAAACATATAGAAAAACAAACGAATTTACTATAACAAAATAAAAAAAAAACCTCTCGATTGAAACATGGTAGAAGTAAACACAAAACAAAAATAAAAATAACGCAACCTTGGCAACGTCGAATTCGAACCTCGGACCCCTCGTGTAATATGGTTGTAGCACCTGTTGAAAAAAAGATTTTATGGGGCCACTGGTGGCCGGTGCACAGACTGTATAAATTATGAGCTTCCCTCACCATGTTTTGGTTAAGGGGTAGCGCGAAATTGCGAATTCAAAGGGTATTTTTGTTTATTTTCATACGAAATTTTGTATTGAAACATTTTGTTGAAGTTCTACTATAACAAACAATATATACGTGCGTAATATCTTAAAAAATATCAATAAATGTCTATTATTTATTTTGCTATCATAGATAGTTTTTTCCTATTTTTTCTGTTATTGCGATATTTTTAATTTCTTGCTTTCTTTTTTTTAGTTTTAAGTTGTATCCTGCATGTAGCAGGTTAGGCAGACGGAGACTGGTGTTAAGACACTGCGCTTACCGTTAAATTCTGGAGACAATGCGTGTTGAGTAGCTGTACTTAACGCCGCGCTATTCCTCACCACTAAAGCTCAGAAAAAAAATATAAAATATTACATTTCATTGAATGGGAATCGAACTCACAACCAATCGTATTTATAGTTAACATAAATAATTGCTTTAGAACGTTAGCAAAACCCATAATTAACTCTAACTATCTTATACGACCGAATGGCCATTTAAAAACGATAAGCCAATTTATTTAAAGACCTAACTTAATACTTTCAACTTAATTTACACTTAACCAACTTAAGGGGTTACTTTTTCAAAATAAGAAAGCAAAATAAGGGATGCTCTGTTTCCGCCACGAACGGGTTGTGCAGACACATGCGCCACAGATTTCCGGTAAGACGTTCCGAATCAACACACCTGGCTGGCACAACTTGAAAGACTAAAATTTTTTATTCTACACAACCCTTCAAAATTGAAAATTCGAGGGAACAGTTTACCCCTTTTCGTTTGTTTTTTACCCTTGTCTTGTCTATGGCCCATATATGGTTCTTAAATTTAATTAAAACTATTTTAAGGTATCAGTTTTTCATGCTGGTGCATTCATCTCGGTTCCAAGATGGTTTTAGGTTTTTGCTTTGCACGGTTTTTTGGCGTGCATATGGTAGATTGTTTCAGTTATTTTTAGGTTGGCATGTGCTGCGCCATTCGCGTCAGACGGTGATGTCACTTATTTATTTATATTTATTTAATTGGTAAAGGGTTCAAGTTTTGTCTAAATTCTAAGGATCTAACGTCTCTAAGGGAAGTGCACTTTGAATTGCAAATGTCAGTTAGTCGTTTAAAAAATTAAACGTAGATGCCATGTGACGCTCATTAGATACTTATAGCAAATTTACATTTTTTTTTTATATATATTGTCTACTTATTTTTTTGCTTTTAATGAATTTGTTAAAAAACGTTTTTGTCTAATTTCAAACTCAATTTTTTATATTTGTAGAACTTATTCCTTACTAAAAATGTGAACTATCAAATTCAACAGAATTTTATTGGTCAATTGTTATAAGTACGTATAGTTGTTATGTTTATGTTACTAATATATTAGTATAGTTTTGACAAAACATAAATAATAATTAGGAAAAAGATAAATAAATTAAATATTATATCTTTATTTGGTGTACTTTATATTTAATTTTTAGTAAAAACACTAAATAAATAATAGGACAAACGAAAGAATACTTTTAGATTTTTTTTTATTAAATAATTTTAATTAATAAAAAAATATTATAATGTTCTATCATTTTAAAAATATGTAAAATAATAGACGATGACTAATGTGTCAGATATGGGTGAAAGTGATTCGGCTCGTTGTTTCGCACTATGACCCGACCTAGAGAGTCTGGCGCCTTATTTTGTTTAAGTCTTATATTTTATATTATAAAATGTTGTCTTATATTTTATACAATAACCTTTGTAACTGTTATATATTCTTAAAATTGTCTTTATTTATATTTTTACGTATTTATCTTTTTTTACTTCGGCTAGTACCCAATCACTGTATATTTAAAGTTTAGACACAATTGCTATTGAATTAACGAAAGAAAATGAATATAAAAAATATTTGTTAAAAATTATTGTATTTAAAAAAAATATTATTATCAAAAACTAGAGTTTCGCTCAACACGCAATACCTCAAAAAGACTTCCTTCTGGCTATCCTGTTAAATGCGGGATACAGCGTGAAACTGAAATAAAAAAATATAACTAAATATCATATTACCGTGTTATATCAAGAATAAGCCAGCCAAGATTATCAACGCACCGACTAGCTTCTATGAAATAGCTTCACAAGCAATATCTTAAATCGAACAAATCTCTCGATCAATAGCCATCGAGGAGAAAACAAAGTGATTATTCATTAAAATCGCAATATAATAAAATATGAGTGACTGTTTCGAATCTGCCTTTTACTTGTTACTTTTCCTTTTGTATAATAATATAAAGAGTTTATTGGATTCATAGTTTATTTACTTTCTTCGAATAAAATGTTAGTTATGGAAAATAATATTATAATTTTAGTTTTCTCTAAGTTAAAAAACACATTGTTAATTTTTTTTTTCTTACTTTAAATTATTTTACGAAAACATAATGAAAAATTTTCTTAACTTATCAAATATTTGCACCTCGGCGTAAGCTAAGCTAATATAGATATTGACTTAGTTCTCTCCTTCTCATTTTCGCTCGGCGATAAAAAATCTAAGAAAGCTTTAGGATTTTTCTGCAAATAGCAAGGAATGTAAAAGCAACTTATTGTTTAGAAAATCTATACTTATTTTCTGTTCAATTTTCGATAGCTCAACGCATAGACTTTGTCCTACCACAGGTGGTAATTGAAAATATAATAATTACTTCGACTGGAAAATGAATCCACAACCATCGCGCTGAAGCAGTCGCCGCAACACCGCGACGGTCTCAATGAATACTTTTCCTAATTGTATTCATTCCATAGGTACTTCAAATTTGTGAAGTATAGAAAATAGACGTGCTAACGATTTGTGTGGTCCAAGCACGTGCCTCAGCAGCTGTATGAAGTAGGAAGTGCAACCATTATTAGGATTTCTTATATACTTTTTTTTATATACAGGACTTAGAATCAAAACATAATCGTTTAAAAATAAGTAGAATTTAGAAGAAATTCACAAAGAAAATGGGTGATGCGTGAGGAATGCAGGTTTTCACTAAACCCACTATGCGGACTACGCATCAAAATACATAAATATATTTAAGCTTTTATATGAAAGTTAAAATATTTTTTGTCGGCTTTAATGTCAGAACATTCCTTAGATTAGAAAAAGAGTAAATAAAAATAAAATTATTAAATGGTATTGAAACTATCAATGAATATCTACATAGGTTATATAAATTACTTAATATCCACTAAAATGTACTAAACCCGAATAGAAGAATATAAAACATGTAGTCACCCATTCAAATCCAGCACGTGTTTTAAAATACATGTGCATGACGATTTAAAAGGAGTTTTTCTATTTGGGAGGAAGCGTCGGAAGTATCGGGACCCTATATTAAATCCGATATAAGAGCATAGTCCCGCCTTCGCTATAGAAGACTGTATTTAAAAGATTTCTAATACTACTTTGTTTGGTATAAAAAATCTTTTAAGTAGTGTGGCGATCTCTACAGGTTTTTTTTATATTTTCAAACTTGAGATCCTCCTAAAGAATATAGTTGAAAATCACTCTTTTTTTCGTTTTTGATGAAATTGAAATCACATTAACATTCGACAATATCATATTAGTTTAGATATAAAACAAATAAAAATATTATTTATTAAAATAGGCTGTAGCCTATTATTTTTTTACCTTTACGCGTAGGCAGAGGGAACCTAGTGTTAAAACACTCCGCTCCCAATTTCCACCGAATTCTGGATGCATTGCATGTTGGAATACTATCTCTATCAGATCTATTAGCAATAATATCGTTACTAAAAAGCTTTGGTTTGTTGAACGCCCTTTTCTCAGAAACTACACTTTTGAATTATAAAAAAATATTATTGTATTAAACTATCTATTTATAAAATAAAGGTTTTTTTTCATTTACTATATCTGTGATACTGAACTCTTAGATATTTCCTTTTCTTTTCGGCCAGAGACAAAGCCGGACAAAAATACTAGTCAGTAATGTTTGAAAATCTAATTTTAAATCTTTTTCATCTATCTTGTCTGGTTGTAACTTGAAGCTATAATATAATTAATTTAAAAAGGACATGTCATAACATCTGATACTCGTGATATCGTGAGTCTCATGCGGGATTCCCCACATGTCATCGTTTTTTACCATAAATATTTTCGAAAAACCATTAAAAAATTTACCATAAATCATTGCACATCTGCCACAGCCACCGGCATTTTGGATTATTAAAAAATATATAAATACATAGGTTTTACGTTAAAAATAGCTTTTGTTCTAGACAATGGATCTAAAAAAATTTTTTTTTATCGATGTTTGTGATTGATTTCTCTATTGCGTGCTGATTTTGTTAGGTTATTGCATATTGCGATGTCATGGCTGTCTAAATAGTGATGCATTATTCTGAAATGTATAACGTTACTATAGCTCTGGGGTCCCATAAGGGTCCCATGGTTAATGTATGTACATATATGTGTACTTTATTTTATCAGTTACACTTTGTATTTCGCATATACAAAGTGAAATTGATAAAAGCAGCAGAGGGACTTAGTGTTTAGACACTCCGTTCCCGAATCTCCGCTGATTTTTTGAACCGGAAATCGAACCAATAACCATAACCTATGCCACGGCCGACCTTAGTATTGTAATAAAATATTTATAAATATTTTTTCCTTAGAATTTATTATAACATTGACTTTATCTAATGGATCAATCTGTAGATTTGATGATTCAGAATTGCATAAATATAAAACAAGTTCTTTTTAAATTGAACAATGTGATTAGACCGGAAATTGAATCTAAATATAGCAAAATTACTTACTTTTTTATACATTTTGTAAAGAAACCATAATGATTAAATATAATTAGCCAGACTTATTTCTATTTAAGTTACGAGCCCAGTGGTACACAGTGCGACTGTAAACAGGTAGGCAGGAAGGCAGGTATAGGTTGTGGATTCAATTCCTACTCCAGGAACTTGAAACATTTAATATTTTTATTTCTTCGCTCTAGTGTCGGGGCAAAGACAGGCTCAATTCGGCTGAAAATAGGGAAACAAAATGTCTAGACATTAGGTTCCCTCTGCCTACTCTGCTATATGCAGCATACAAAGTGAATCTAAAAAAAAATTAAAATTCGAAGAAGTTTTTTTAAAGACAAAATATAGCGTTGACGCCAAGTAGTTGTGTCTATTTCTAGCTTTAAAGGCTAAAAAGGTCAATAAATTTCCTATTTGTATACAAATAGCTTAAATTCTGAATGATTGAATTGCAAAACACGTAATAAAAATAAATAATATAAATATATTCTTCGTAAAAGATTCAAAAGATAAGCCGATATTAACGTAAATATCATAAATATTCAATTCTAGATTCTAGTTTATAGATTTCTTCTAGATTCTTCATCTAGTTCTCAGTCAGGGATTGAAACATTTTCAAGTCTTATAATTATTAGCTAGTTTCAAGGACATCTAATTCTATTCTAAATGTCCTATAATATAATATGGCATATTTCATTGTTTTATTTAATCAGGATCAATATTATAACAGAAATATTATAAACGATTTCATTAATTTGTAACATGAGCCTGTAGACTATGCAAATTGTTTTTATAGTTATGTAAACATAAATGTTTATTATCGTAATAAAATATTGGATATATTTAACTAAAAATACACTGAATGCAAGATTATAGGTACACCCTCATATAACAGGTAGGGTGAGGGAACCTGGGAACCTAGTAAGACACTCCGTTCACAATAAAACACATCCGTTATCCTCTTTCGAATCGGTTTCGCCTATCGAGGGTTCCGAAGCTTAAGCTTTCTGAAGTAAAAGAAATTGTTGATTTGATACCTCCACGCGATCTGTAGAAAAATGAAAAAAGGTAATAAAGGTTCTGTTTTCTTTTTTTTTTTGAGGTACGGAACCCTAAAATACTAAAAAACAACAAACATGCATATATTTCATTTAACGACTGTTTTATTAAATAATAATTCCTTCCCACGATTATATTATTTTTAATTTTATGTACAGATAAAGATATTGAAATAGTTTCTACACGATTTTTGTTGTAACGGCGTGATTTTTGTGGTAGCCCCAAAAAGACTTAGTTTTTTTATATTAAAATTTTTGTCTCAATACATAAATATTTTGAAGTTGACTTTTTATATATTTATTACCAATTTAAATTCACGAATCTGATTCATTATGTGGTGTAGGAGAGACTATGATATGCTAAAGTGATACATCACTACGTTTTCCTTTCATTTTTCAATTATTTCACCAGAAAGAGGAAAAGAATGTATTGATAATTTTAGGAGAATTAAACATACAATTATAGTCAATCCCAAATACGGGATGAAGATTTCTATACTTTGGTAAATTACGTTAAAATCATAGAAATTTTTAGAAGAACTAGCGATTTAGATTTATTGTTATATAGTAGGTAGTCAAATTACACAATCTTTACATAAATTGTGATACCTATGTGTTACTCTGATCTATAAGCTATATAGCTGTAAAGTTTCATCTAAATCGGTTCAGAGTTCCGCCACTCAACACGTAATGCCTCCAGAATTCGGCGGAAAGTGGGGAACAGAGTGTCTTAACACGAGGTTCCCTCTACCTACCCTACTAAAAGTTTAAAAAAGAAACAAAAATACTATAAACCTATTATTTACAAAACCAAACCCAACACAGCTATAACTTTCCAGAACAATTACTTTTATTGGAATTGTTTATTACAAATATTGAAAGTGGCTTTGTAAATCTAAGAGCCGGATCGAATTCGTAGATTTCTCCTCGACCTATATGGTAGAATTATATACCTGCCAATATATATTTTTTGCGAAACATAAGTTACCTTACAAGTAAAGTAAAAAATCGCAAGTTAAAAAAGTATAAAATTTTGAATCACTTTTTAACGTAAGTCGTTATAATTACTATCATACTTTTTGTATACGGATATTGAATTTCAAAAGTATACTGACACTGTACACAAACTTAAACAAATTCTAAAAAACTAAACTATTTATTTACTATTTAAAATCCTATCCTATTTAAAAGATTTTCTTTCTTTTTCTTTCTTTCCCATTTCTTTTCTCGTTTTCTATAATTAGGCATAAACACATTCGCTATTATTTTTTGTTCAATTTAAAGTCTTAAATAAAAACTGACTTTTTTTACCGCGCGTTACCACGTTACCAGAGCCAGGAGATAAAAATATTAAATATTTCATTTCCTCGAAGGAATCGAATCTACAACCTATGCCACGACTGGCCTAAAAGTCAGATGACATAATAAAAAGAATGAATGAATAAAATTTGCAGATTCTTTCATCAGATGCGGGCTTTCTTTTATTACCAACATGTTTGGTTTAAATATTTGCTAAAGAGTCATAAAACGACGGTTTATTCGTGTAACCGACCACTGTTAATCGTTTGTGGTTAAAATTAACCATCGTGGTAATATGGTAATAGTAAATTTGAGACAAATTCCTTATAATATATTTCTTAACTAATTTTAGTATCCTGTTGTTAAAATACTCCGTGTCCGTTTCCCACTTTCCGCTGATTTCATTAAATATTCTCTCTTATTTTAAATTTTCCTACCCAAAGTAAATAAAGATATATTTTAAAAATTATATTACTTAATACTCCACAATTAGTTTAAATTATTTTAAAAATAACATTAAAATAATTTAGTCACGTTTCACCCTTTTAACCTCAACATTAGAATAAGAATTAACAGCAATTAAACTAGTTAATTTACATTAAAACTTTTCTCATATAACTACAATTGTGCATTAACACTATAATTAAAGTTAGTAAATTAGAAAATTATACATTTGAAAAATGACCCAGAAGCAAATGGTTATGTTATGATTCCATAACCTCTGTTTGAAGTGTTCTTTAAATTTTTATTATTATTTTTTTTCGTATAATTTTCAGCATACCGAGTTAGACAGAGTGAATATACTGTCAAGAGGCGCGGCGTTGAGTTTCGCCACTAAGAAATAAAATGTAGCGCACATATAATAAGGTAGACACACGTATTCACACACAAGGTTCCCAGATTACCCCCGATTTTGCGATGGGGGTCCATACCGCGTTTTTCTTGTCGGAGCTGAAAATAGAAAATAATTCACTCCCTCGAGAGAAAATCGAACCTACAACCTTCACGTCTTGAAGGCCACATCGTATAAAATATTTTATTTATTAGTATTG
>JAKRZM010000235.1:420622-464167 GCA_036379175.1 Heliconius cydno galanthus
TGTGCTATAAGAAGTTTGAGAAGATGGAAGAACCTACTACCATTAAAGACTAAAATCTCATTGGCTCAAACTCTTCTTCTCCCTATACTTGATTATGCCGACTCGTGTTACTTAGATTTATCTCAACAACTACTAAATAAGCTTGAACGGATGCAGAATCTTATAATCCGATTTATCTTTGGATTGCGAAAGTTTGATCACGTAACACAATACCGTACTCAGCTTAAATGGCTCACTGTAAAAGACCGACGACAATTACACTCTCTCACTCTCCTTTACACAATCCTTTACCACCCTGTCACTCCTTCGTACCTCAAAGAACGGTTTATGTTCTTGGAGTCGAACGCCCTCCACTCCAAACACCTTCGTTCCCGCAACAACAACCTCCTAGAAATCCCCTTATGTCACACTAAATGCTATGGAGACTCTTTTACTGTCCAAACAGTAAGACTCTGGAATGCGCTGCCAGGTGAAGTTAGACGATCTCCGTCAGTAAATATTTTTAAGCGTAGGCTTAAAAATTACTACTTAGAGCAATACTTAAAATAAAGTCTTATAATATGTACGTATGTATACATTTCCGTATTATTTTAATATGTATGTATGTATATGTGTATGTATGTATGTATGTATGTATTTTGTTTGTATATGTTTTTATATTTGTATGTATGTGTATTAAATAAATATATAACTAAAAGTTAACCTTCGATTCACCTAAATGAAGATAGCATTTTCCATTCATCCCAATCACGTATAACAATTTTATTGCAAAATTAACCCAAGGTGTGATGCTATAATATAATTCTATAAGAAAAAACGTTATCTCCTAATCAACAGATGGGGCTGATAATGTTATCGTCTACTATTTAGTTATAGGCCACAAATATAGACATCAATAATTTCAACAGCTGCCTGTCACAACAGCTTTTAGCTTTTGTTCGAAATAAAGGTGCTTACAGACAAAAGTTCATTATTGTATCTTGATTGTATCTGTTGTTCTATATGGAATGACTGTATTTTTAATTTGGATTATATTTAATTGAGTTTAAAGTTAATTTTTGTGCTGGAATATAAATGACTGCTAGAAGTAAATGAGACCGTCGTAGCTCTAAGGCACAAGCGGGTGACTATAACGCGAGCGGGTTCGATTCCCACTCGGAAATTTCATTATCATTTCTTTACTCGGGTACCAAATCTCTGGTTTTATACTCTGGCGGAAAGTGGGGAACGGAGTGTTTTAACAATACGTTCTCTGCCTACCCTGCTATATGCGAGATACAGTGTAAAGCTGAAAAAAATACTGCTAGAAATGGTTGTCTATTCAAATCTTGCTTTAGAGAGTTTTCCATTTTTCTCTTGTTATAGTCCACTTACTTTCAAATGATTTTCTTATAACAAAGCTAATAGATTATTAAATTAATAACTAATAGATAGTTTAGCGTTTCTCTTCAGCCTTAAAATTCTTTTGGCGATGTAACTTGATATATCGTTCCAAAATTATAAAAATACTTACATATTTTATACGTCTTTAAGGTTTATTTGCATGTTCAGATTTTAATTTTTTTTATATCAGGTGTTGTGATTTATAGAATTTGTGATGATAAAGTGCGAAATAAATCGTTTTTTACATAATATGACAGACAAAAGGCGTAATAAATATATTTAACATTGAGATATTGAATGAAAGTGGAATTAAAGCAAAAATTATAAGTATGTTTTAATTTTTTTTTATATAGAATTATTACTGTGTCTACAAAGAATTGACATTATTTATTAAATGTTAAAAGATTGTAATAAAACTTTCTTTTTTCATACATTGCCATATACATATAAAAATTAATCGAGCTTGAAGTGTACAAATAGTGGTATAATTGGTTTTGCGGTGGTAATAATAACAATTTTTTTATCCCTCAGGAGGTAGGTAGGTAGTAGGGTAGGTAGAGGGAACCTTGGGACCTAGTGTAAAGACACTCCATTCTCATTAGGATACAGATGTATACTATAAAAATAAATTATTTTATTCTATTAATGTTATAAATGTGAAAGTTTATGGTGGGGATGGATGTTTGTTCTACTTTCACCCAAAAACTACTGAACAAAATTTAATGAAACTTTAAAACAATATAGCTTATGCATCAGACAAACACATATGATACAGTATAAGTAAAGATATTGTATAATTACGTTATATGTATACCAGCGGCCCGCTCGCGGTTACACCCGCGTGAACTATGTTATTATTAATTTCTGTCTCCATGACTACGTCGTAGTGACGTCTATGCAAAATTTGAGACTCGTAACATTTGTAGTAACGAAGTTTCATACAAACTTTCGACCCCAAAAACAACCCCTTAGAAGTCGAATATTGCGAATTCCCGTCTTAGCGAGCACCTACGTCCTATAAGTAACTACTATGCAAAATTTGAGATTCCTAGCACTTGTAGTTTCTGAGATTTCGTGATGAGTGAGTGACCTTTCGATTTTATATATATAAGATAATGGAATTGTCCCCTTAAGTGAGGATCGAACCCACAACCAACAGCTATACCGTCAAACGCACCACAGCACCACGTCAATTCCAATATTAAATTACAACAAACAAACAGACAAACAAGTCCACACTAACAAGAACAAGTATCATTACATACAAAATCCATTTAACTGCAAGTACAAAAGCTAAACCATTTCTTTAACTGTTCTTGGGGGGATGTTCCCATAAAGCACGCTGTTAGCGCGCTCACCCGCCAGAACGATGTAGGAAGTCGTCGGTTAAATCTTACCTATTACATAGTAGGTCTATGGACTTCTCATATTAATAATATATTTTTAGAAGGTCAGTCGTGAGTTCGATTTCCACTTGAGGAAATGAAATAATTATATAAATTTATGTTTCCAATTATTCGCTTTGGACAATTGTTATTAATTTTAGAGTTTAAATACTTTAAAATACATATAAATGGAAAAGTTGGCCAAACTATTTTTGATTATTTTCAAATTTTGAACTTATTTATTTTTATATTTTATAATCAATTTAAATAATTCAAAAAACATAAAATTTAATCAACTGATAATAAAGACTTGTAAATGCTATTAAGCAAATAATCGTTTAATATATTAATAAATTTAAAAGAAAAAATATCTTTAAAACTTTAATAAAATCAAATGTACGAGTATTAAAACATTTTACATGTGATTAATAACCAAAAAAGGATTTAAATTAAACATTTTATTGTTTTAGCATACATTAAGACTGGTTTTTTTGGGAATTTCGCAGGATTCGTTTGAAATTTGAGCCATGTTCTTTTTGAAAAATTTCCATTCAAATTTGCTTGTAATATAGTAATACAGTAGATAATAATATTAGTTAAGACACATAATATTATAAAAAGCACGAAATTTATAAATAAATATATATTTTTTAGATTTTAAATGTAATATTTAGGTTTTAAATGTAATAATGTTTTTATTTTATTTTGTACTTGTTTAGGCGTCGATATTTTTAGCGGTAGATTATTTGTATCTTTTTGTCTTGAACGGAAGTTTTCCATTTTTTTTTTGTTTTTGTACGTACTTATATTTATTGTACTGTATGTTTCCCTAAAAATAAATAAAATAAAATAATCATTTTAGTCTACAGTAGACAAGCAAAAAAAGATTATATGTAGAAGTATTATAATCGACAAAAATAATCGATTTCTATTGAAATATATGTGTTAAATACTATTAATAATGTCGATAATATAAAACGTCCGTATAACTCCTAAGCAAGTGATGGTCATGCGTGGCGCCTGCACGCTCCAAGAGATCCAGTGGTGTTGACTGAGACCTGCACGCTGCTTTGTTAGAACTATACTCTTATAAAAATGTAATCCCATTGAGAAACTAAGTAAAATCATCCATATAAATAACATTACGTAGCTTAAATTGAAAAAAATATATTAGAATTAGGTTCCCTTATTTTTTTATTAAATTAAAACGACGATATAGTATATTGAAAGGATTAAATGCTATATTTATTTCATAAACAAAGGATATGGTCAATCCCAGGCAAGGTAAAATATTTGCTAGCAATTTCTTATACTGACTGGTGTCTATGTTATTGCTTTAATTAAAATCATTTGTAATAATTACTATTACGAATAGGCAAAGAAAATTGCAAAATATAAATCAACCTGTACATGTACAATTAATGGGAGTAAATATTTTCATAATCAATCGACTATAAAACGTGAAAGCTTTTAAAATATAAAATGGCCACTACTTGCTTAGATAATTTACATATATATTTACTGAAATATATAAAAAATCAAAATAATCGGCTAAATGCGAGTCGAACTCGCACCGAAGGTTCCGTACTACAATCAGGATTGTAGGGCTTATAAAAATTAATGAACTTTAGTTTGCGGGCGTATGCACTCATTTTGCTTAAAATGAACTACAAATATAAGCTTGTAAATATTTTTTTTCAATAAAATACATATAAATTTCCTAGGGACCGTAGACCTAAATACTATTGATATTAATTTGATAGCAATCTCGAAATGAATGGTCTTGACAGCGGACACAGTGATCCTATAAAGCTTTCGTTTTTACTTTTTTTGACACGGAACCCTAAAAATTGAATAAAAAATCGCGTTGCTTATTAGTGGAAAGCGCGTAAATCGTAATTATGATGTACGGGTATGTGAAAGGGCGTTAAACACAAGAAGCACACGATACAGCCTCTGATTAAGGAAACCTTTGTTTTTTTTTTCATGGGAAATTTTATGTAAAAGAATGTTACATGTATGGAATCTGTTCATTATGTGAGGAAAATTGAGACTAATGTGAATAAAGGGCATTGTCTTTAAAAACAATGTCGTTGCTATAATATGTACTATGAAGGTCATTGATTCGAATCTAGATTATTATATCTTTGAGTTAACTAGATTAGGTCATTCAGGAGATTGGTTCTGTTAGATAAGTAATCGCAGATGATGTTTTTAATTTTCTTTTTATTATATATTTATATATTTTATTACATTCCAATAAAGTATAAAAAATAATATTAAATAATTCATATTGTAAGCGAAGACATCTCATAATAAATCCAGTAAAATACTATAGTTAGAATAAAAAAAAACAATTAAATCATCATTGAGTCTCAGTCAGTCTTGAAATTATAAAAGAAAATAAAAAGCGCTATATTTCTTTATACATTGTATAATTAACCAATTGCATATTATATTATAGCCATAATTGAACTAAATTATATTATAGAACTATTAATATTATAAAATTATCTATAAAAAACGAATACACTACATAAAAAAAGCAACAAAATTGTTATAATTTCATAGTAAGTTTACTTAAAGGACCCTTGTTAAGCAACTATTTATAGACTCACCCCATCTGACCTCGATATTGTTACAGATCAAGCGATGGGTACCTTCGAGACATTATCGGCGCGTGCGCACTGACCACGTGGCAATATATAGTGATGTCTCACTTGCATATAATTTTTATTTCAATATTTTTAATAATTTAATAATAAAATAGCGAATAGAAAATATATAATTTCACTAAATATAATTATTATTATTATGCCTCATATAAAAAATATCGTTTTACAGTACCTACGGTATCAAGAAACCGGCAACAAAAGCTAATAAACCAATCAATAAACGGACAAGGTGATCGATGTTTCATATTAATAAAATGGCCAACTACACCCGTGACATAATTGGCCGTATAAAATTAAATTACGTTACAACACTAATTAAAAACAAAAAAGAGATCCAGATAGGCCATCACTACGTGGAGGGTGCGAGGGGAGGGGTACCTAACCTTGGATGCGCCGCAGCTGCGCGTGCGCCGGTGATCACCTGCCCGCCGCCATATTCCTTTCAAACAAGTATATCGCGAAACATTCTCGTATTAAATACTTACAATTTTGGAAACGTGTCATTTGTTACTTGTAGGGCACTCGAAACAAGTATGGAGTCCATTTCCAAGTTCAGCGTTTTCGTTGATTAAAATTTTTAAAATATAGCTTTTTATAAATTATTGCGGAGTTAAGTTCCGCCACTGAGCACACAGTGCTTCTAGAATTTCGTGTTAAGTGGGGAGCGGAGTGTCCTAACACTAAGCTCCCTCTGCCTACCCTGCTACAAGCGGGATACAGCGTTAAGCTGAAAAAAGAATAATATTGAAATTTTTAATTTCATCTATTCACTTATAGTAATGTACCTATGTTGCGATAATAATTATGTATTATTATGTATTTAATAATATTTTGTTGTAAAAATATAATTTAAAAGCTCAAACTCTCTCCTCTCTGTTCCTTAACGTATATTATATGTCCAACTAAATATTAATTCATACATAATATTTAAAAAGTCATAATTGATGGTTTTTTTAAGAAAAATCGCACAATTATCATTTAGCCTCATACTAAATGGGCGGGAAGTCTTTCGATGGATTACTTAATTTGGAACCTGACAACGTATTGTGAAATCCGATCGGTCAATTACACCAGTAATTATTTTTGTTTTAGCTAAGAGTAAACCTGCTGTGGCCGCGAGTGATTTAATATTCTTTTTTTTCAGCTTTCCGCTGTATCGGCATAGCAGGGTCGATAGAGGGAGCCTAGTGTTCTGACACTCCACTCTCTACTTTCCTCCGAATTGTGGTGTACGCTTTTGTTTTGGTTTATAATATAACAAATATATGATATGTTGTGATCTTTTTATATTATATTTTAGTCAATAATAATATAAATAGATTTATTTATTTTTAAAAATATATTGTAATTTTTTGAGAGTAAGCAAAAGGAACCTAGTGTTAAGACACTCCGTTCCCATTTAGACATTTCCCTTCTCCATTTACCGCCGAATTCTGAAGGCATTTTGGGTTGAGAAGTATAATTCAACGCGAAGAAATGAAAATATAGAATATTAAATTCCCGCAGCGGGAATCGAACACAAAATATGTCGTATTTACAGCGACATATGTAGGTATCTCATCATACTATATTTCCTACTTACTAACAGGTGAAAATTATTAAATATATTAAACATTTCGTAATCGCACGCTAGTAGTTCGTTCGTGTTCGTTCAAAACAAGACATTCGTTTCCAAAATATTAAATACCTACCTGCACTTCCACCTGCCTTTTGCATTAGCCACGTTTTTTGTGGGCAAGGTGCTGCTTCCATTTGAATTTGGAACATTAGACTGTCATAAATATACAAGTTTTATATTATCAAACTTGATAAGTGATATATAAATTAGTTGATAGCCTTATCAACTTCGGACCAAATATAAGGAAATGTGTTGAATGCATCTGTTAGAAGTGTTTGTTTATGTAATTACATAATTAATAATATTTTTGTTTGTTTCACGCTGTACCCTGCATGTGGCAGGGTAGACAGAGGGAGCCTAGTGTTAAGACTCTCCGTTTCCCAATTTCCGCCATATTCTGAAGGCATTACAAGGCAAGGCGTTATAAGTTAATAAATTTCCTCAAATGGAAATCGAACCCACGTCTATAGCGTGGCAGATCTCAAAATATATTTTTATTTTTTTTTTATAAAAAAATAAGTGCCGATCGCGACATCTGTCTTAATTAATTATTTTATGCTTGTAACAATGTTTTTTTTATTGTACGCAGAGACCGAGACAAGGAAAACATTATTAAGTTAACTTTGTAATTAATTATGTTTTATTTTCCTTTCAAAGAAGCATCTACCTTGACTACTTTACTGGAAGCCGGTTTGCCTATCCACCAGAAAATTGTAAGGGATGCATCCATTGTAGAATAAATCCTTTTTTTGCCGTTAAAGGGTTTATAGGCAGATGTCAAGAAGTTCCTAGACTATGATATTTCTTTAAGTTGTTTGTTGTTTCTCTACTAGCTTCTATTGTATGGACAACAATGATCTAATGCCTCCTTTTTAAATGAAATCACGTATNTATATAATATGTTGTGATCTTTTTATATTCTACTTTAGTCAATTATAACATGGATAGATTTAACTTTTTTTAAGAATAAAGTATCTTTGAGCCTTCTGCTTTGAAATATTGAATACTAAATGGGTTTATTTATGTAATTATATTGTACATATAATGTAATTTTTGTCAGCTTAACGCACGTAGCAGAGTAAGCAGAAGGAACCTAGTGTTACGACACTCCGTTCCCATTTAGAAATTTCCGTTCTGCATTTACCGACGAATTCTGGAGGCATTTTCTGTTCAATAGCATAATTCAACGCGAAGAAATAAAAATATAAAATATTTAATTCCCGCAGCGGGAATCGAACCCGCGATCTGTGTTGTTTACAGCGACATATGTACCTCATCATACTATATTTACTACTTACTAACAGGTGAAAATTATTATATATATTAAACATTTCGTAATCGCACGCTAGTAGTTCGTTCGTGTTCGTTCAAAACAAGACATTCGTTTCCAAAATATTAAATACCTGCCTGCAGTTCCACCTGCCTTTTGCATTAGCCACGTTTTTTGTGGGCAAGGTGCTGCTTCCATTTGAATTTGGAACATTAGACTGTCATAAATATACAAGTTTTATATTATCAAACTTGATAAGTGATATATAAATTAGTTGATAAGGTTTCGGACCAAATATAAGGAAATGTGTTGGATGCATCTGTTAGAAGTGTTTGTTTATGTAATTACATAATTTATAATATTTTTGTTTGTTTCACGCTGTACCCTGTATGTGGCAGGGTAGGCAGAGGGAGCCTAGTGTTGAGACTTTCCGTTTCCCAATTTCCGCCATATTCTGAAGGCATTACAAGGCAAGGCGTGATAAGTTAATAAATTTCCTCGAATGGAAATCGAACCCACATCTATAGCGTAGTAGCGGCAGAACTCAAAATATATTTTTTTATTTTTTTTTAATAAAAAAATAAGTGCCGATCGCGACATCTGTCTAAATTAATTATTTTATGCTTGTAACAATGTTTTTTTTATTGTACGCAGAGACCGAGACAATTAATTATGTTTTATTTTCCTTTCAAAGAAGCATCTACCTTGACTACTTTACTGGAAGCCGGTTTGCCTATCCACCAGAAAATTGTAAGGGATGCATCCATTGTAGAATAAATCCTTTTTTTGCCGTTAAAGGGTTTATAGGCAGATGTCAAGAAGTTCCTAGACTATGATATTTCTTTAAGTTGTTTGTTGTTTCTCTACTAGCTTCTATTGTATGGACAACAATGATCTAATGCCTCCTTTTTAAATGAAATCACGTATTTTTACTTCAATTATTCCGAATGTACTCGTACAGCTGCTGGGAATGTTTTAGATGTAGTAGCAAGAATCATCGATCACATTTTTTTGTTTGTAAAATAAATAAATAAATCAGCTTCACGCTGTATCCCGCACGCAGTATGGTAGGTAGAGGGAACGTAGTGTTAATACACTCCGTTCCCCACTTTCTGCCGAATTCTGGAGGCATGCGTGTTGAGTGGCGGAATTAAACGCCGCAACTTTACCGCGTAATTATTCAATTTTCGTAAATAATAGCCACCAATCAGTCACTTCACCCAAATTACAGTTTATGCGACAGCGAAATTTTTATCCAAAAATAATAATGGCGGTCTCCGATAGCGGAGAGATAACGAGTAATTTAACAATAAACGGTAAGTGGACACGATACGCCTTTTATGTTTTTTTTTTATTTTATTTTTTTTATATATAAAGGTGCTTATAATTGAAACCAGCTTAACTACTTTGCATACTATAATGAGAAGATATATTTTCTGCTTATGCTGAAATTGAATAAAAAAATGCCTAAAATATGCATTATTAAAGTTTGTTTTTAGCTTTAAGATATTTCACACTTTCTACCAGCTTATTGTGGGAATCGATCCCACAACGATTTCGTTTGCAGTTGGACGCTTTTCCACTGCGCCACAATACCTCGTAAAGTAAAGTATTCTTTTTTTTAGAAATAAATATAATTTTAACAAAAACCATTTATTTTTCTAATTACCTACAAATTCTATACTAATAAGTAAGTAGTGTTACAATGTAATTCCCTATCATCTTTACCCCTTTAATCACCTAATTAATTGTTAAAATGAAACAATTAGTTGAATTATCTATATAATCTAATTAAAAACTATATTAATTGAGTTTTATTTATATATGAACTAAATTGTGCCTTATCCAAGTATGTGGTCAGTCAAGTCAAGGCCAGTCGTGGCGCAAAGGCTTAAGGTGTCACTATAATGGCTAGAGGTTGTAGGTTCGATTCCCACTCGAAAAAAAAATTATAAATAGCATTTTTTGTTGAACACGCAATGCCTCCAAATTTAAATTTGACGGAAAATGGGGAACGGAATGTTAAGACATTCAGAAGGGAACATAGTGTTAAGAAACTAGGTTCCCTCTGCCTTCCCTTCTGTGTGCGGGATACAGCGTGAAGCTAAAGAAAACAAGAATGTCGTACGAATACAGTGGTGTGTACGTAAGCGCGTGCGCAGCCGAACACCTGTACGGAATGTAACGGTACTTGTTTTTACTCAGTTTATAATAATTAATCAACGAATTTTTTTGTTAAACTTATCTTAATATCGTCAACTTGCCTGTTATTAGACTAACTAATAAACCCTACAAAGTTAACTGACATGACATTTAAAAATATAAATAATATTTTTTTAGTTTTCCCCTTTCAACCTTATTATGTGGAAAAAAAGCAAAACTGACGATATCTTTGAATGCAAATGCTCCAGATCGCAGTGCCTCCAGGACTCGGTGAAAAGTGGGGATCAGAGTACATTAACACTAGGTTCCCTCTACCTACCTTCGTACATGCGGGATACAGCAAAAACAAAACAAAATAAAGAATGACATATTTTATGTACATGCAAATTTATATTTAAATTGTATATGTGAACGTTATATTAAATGATTTTTCAATCAACCAAAATTAATGATGGGACTTTAACACGCGAGAGGTTGTTAGCTTTGGCTAAAAATAATAACGTTAGTATAGCAGTCATAATTTTTATATAACATTTACATATATTAATTATTGATCTTAAAAGGTATATTTGGATTAAAGTGTATGAAATCAAGCTATAGCGTGAGGGTTTTACCGCGTGGGGTAGGATAGGGGAACTAGTGTCGAGACACTTCATTCTCCGTTTTCAGTTTTTTTCGAATTCACTACCGACATGCCACGACGGTGATTATTAGTAAGAATATTTTGGTAAAAGGAGTAATGCTGCTTTTATGACAAATTTTTGCTGCTATAGTCAGTTTAGTATGTACTAAACCTATAAGATTTTGTTTTTTTATCTTGAGATACGGAACCCTAAAAGCAATAGCTTTAATATTAACACCTTTTAACTTTTAGCAGTAAGCATTAAGAAATTAAGGACAGTGTTAAAAAGTTGGAAATGCCAGTACACCTTTTAGACATATTAATTGAATTTGAATTTCGCGGAAAGTAGAATTTCGATCAGGTTTCCTCTGCTATGTACGGGATACAGCGTGAAGCTACAAAAATAGAAATCGAATCCGCAACCCCCTAACACTTCTCAACACCACTAGAACTCTACCAGTCAATATACATTAAAAATATAATTTATCATATACGAGTACCATACCATACCATACCAGTTTTATTCATATAGGCGAATATTACGAGTACACATATCGAAGTCTTAAGGTCGGCCTTTGGCAGTAAAGAACAAGTATCCAGCGCATGTTTTGGTGTCCAGAAGATTAATATGGGCAGCTGCGAGTGACGTCACTTACATATATATTTACTGTAAAAAAAAAACATCCATTCCACGACATTTACTATATGCTGACACGAAGATGTTTATTTATTTGTTGTTATTATTAATTTTGCTCTCTGTTTTCCGCATAAAGCAGGGTAGGTGGAAGGAACCTGGGAACCTAGTGCTAAGATATTAAGATGCTTCCGGTCCCTATCGTCCGTCGAATTCTGGAGACATGTGTGTTGAGTGGTGGAACCTCATTACCAGACCGAAAAAAATGAGAGATTGAACCCACAACTGGCCCTGCGCCACGACTGGCCTCGATGATATGTTATATATTTATTAAAATATCCATTCCAAATGAAAGGATATTGCTATAATCTATATATATAAAAGGACTTGTCCTCACTGACTGAGGTAAGACGCACGCACAGCCGTAACTGCTGTGCGTAGAAACGTGAAATTTGGACAGATGTTTACTTTCGTACTCTGGACATCCACTAAGAAGGGATTTTGAAAAATTTAACCCTAAGGGGGTGAAATAGGGGTGGAAAGTTTGTATGGAAAAAAAATTAAATCGGCACCGATTTTTATAAAATTTGAAATTTAGTTTTTTAAAAATATGTAATTGAACACGTGTTTCATAGTTTTCTAGAATTCTCCCCCTAGGGGTGCAAATAAGGGGTTGAAAGTTTATATAGAAAAATTTTTAAATCGCCACAGATTTTTATAAAATTTGAAATTGAGACTTATAAATATTTTATTGAACACGTGTTTCAAAGTTTATTAGAATTCACCCCTAAGTAATAAGCAAGCGAAGCTGCGCGCGTCCACTAGTCCTGCTATAAAAGATATTAAACTAGGTTCTTTCACACTGAATACTTAGCATTTGTAAAACTCTTACCCACGATCATAAAAGTTTTTACCTGGCTTCCAATAAACCTCTATTAAACGGTTGTTAGCTGGTCCGGCGCTATAACTATGACATAGTCGTCTATAATTCCTAACACAGGTTTCCTTATATTACTAAAAACATTAATATACAATTATAGAATTTATTACGATATGTTCATGCCGTTATAGATTATCTATAGTATGTAGGGTTATATCATCAGCCTAGAAGGTTAATATTACAATTGTACTTACAATTATATCGAGGTAAAGCGCGGCGTTGAGTTCTGCCACTCAACACGGAATTCCTCCAGAATTCGGCAGAAAGTGGGGAACGGTGTGTGTTAACACAAGGTTCCCTCTGCCTACCCTGCTGTGTGCGTGAACGTGAAGCTGCTATAATTTAAAATATATATCTTTGTTTTTTTTATTATTTTTTTATTAAATATAAATAATATATATTTATATCTTTCATTAACGATTAATATTTAATACCACTCACTAGAAAATAGTACAGTTTTCTGTGGCATAGAATAATAGGCATAAAGAAACTAGTGGAAGACTCCGCACCAACACTCTGTTCTCCAATTTAAATCTGACTTCGAGATATTGTGTGTTGAGTGGCGGAACTCAGCGCCGCGTTTTGATTTGTTCACTAAGGTAAATGAAAATAATTAATTCTCCTAAATAGGGAATTCTAAGACCTCAATCGTTCTGACCGTAGGAACAGTGGATTACATCGAAACAATTATCTTGATATAGGTAATATAAGCGAAAACTTTAAACTTAACTCTAAATGGACTTAACTATAAATATGAGTGACATCTCCCCATATCAGATGTTATATCAAAAACTATAAATACAGAACATTATAAATGTAAAAAATTATATATTTTTAATAATATTAAAATCGATATGGACTATAAATATGTTTTTATTTACTATCAACAAAAAAAAAGATCCTGTTCGTACCTATCTATGACAAATATCCAAAAATATAATCTTACGAATGCTTAAAAATGTCATTAAATGAATATTGATTATTTAATTTTCAAAATTATAATATCATAGTGACATTGGTAGAAATCCCAGGCCTAACCTGTAACTGAATGCCTTATTTCTATACATATATTTAAATGTAGCATTATTTAGAAAAACAATATTTATTTATAATTTATAGACTTGATAGCAATTTTGATAAAATTTTTAATTTATTTTATTTCTCATGTGCTAGGTGTAGGTATATAGTTACCAAATTTCAAAAGTTTTAAATATTTATGATAATTTTGATATTTTTATAATATTTTTTTGTGTGTTCTCCACTTTTCTCTCCGAATTTTCAGGGAATGGCTTGTTTAGTGGCCTAACTTAGTGATGCGCTTTTGCCTTGGTACCAGAGTAAAAATATTTAAATAATAATGCATTCCTTTGAGTAAGAATCGAACCCACAATCGTCGTTACAGGCACACGCCTGAGCCCCACCGCCACGACAACCTCTTACATTATTGGCTCAAAAAAAACATATTGATTACATAGGAAAATTCCTACTATTTGTATATTTCAAGGCCTATGTTTGCATATAATATGACAGAATCTAAAGCTAGACTTTATTACATAAATAACGAAATTCGAGGCCACGTCATTTTTAATATTCTTACGATTTCATTTAAATTTTAGAGAATGTAAAATTCTTATCTAATTCACGATTAATAAATGAATTAATTCAACTTTTTTCTAATATTGTAAATTTTCTATCTATTAGAATCTCTCTTTACTATTTTTTTAATCTTCGCTGTAACCCGCATGTAGCAAGGTAGGCAGAGGGAGTCTAGTGTGAAGATACTCCTCACCTCACTTTCCATCGAATAAATATATTTTTTAAAATTAAATCTTATATTATTTGTATGTCTTTTAGTCATAATTCATAGCTAATAATTTTGATTTGTGTCTTATGTAAATAATCATAATTGTTTTTGGAAATCTAGTCTTAAAATTCTCCTTCTCATTAAGATATTCCCGTTCCGTTCTAATGGCAGAAATCTGATGGCATAGATAAAATTTGCATAATAAAAATATTTTTTATTTTTTTAGTAATTAATCATAATATTTAATTTTTTTACTCAATAGGTACAGTATTTGTTATATTTTATATAGAAAACATTAAAGTGGTAGTTTCAAAAACAATTTTCAACAAGATAATGGTGGGTGGTCCGACACGTGCGGGAAGGACGGTAATGAGTAAAGACCATTAATGCTTCCGGATTCTTAGTTGTTGATAGTATTTTGCCAGAATTAATTTGACCCATTATTTTGGTGTATCATTTCTATTTAGTGTCTAGTAATCTAGTGTTAAGACACTCTCTTTTCAAATTTGCTTAAAATTTATTAGTAGAAATAAAATTATTAGTAGTCGGTGGTTACAGTGCTTTGAGGGTTCTCAAGAGACACAGGTTCCACTGCCTGCTAAATTAAAAAATATATATTTTGTTTATAATATATTTTTTAATTTTACTGAAATAATATTTTTAAGTAATTTTTTCTTCATTTTGTGCCATTTTTTTCAGTGCATACATTTTGTTATAAAAAATAAGTCCGGTGCATACAACTGTAGTTTTATTTATTTTAAAATACTGAGGCCAGTCGAGTTACAAGGGCACAAACGTGCGACTGGAAACACGACAGGTTGTGTATTCGATTCCCGCTCTAGCAAATGAAATATTTAAAGTTTTACTTTCTTCGCTCTGGTAACGAGGCAAAACGCGGCGTTCAGTTCAGCCACTCAACATACAATGCTTCCAGAATTCAGTATCATAACACTAAATTTCCTATCTCTTTGAAAACCCTGCTCTGTTCGGGATACAGCGAGAAATTAAAAAAAATATTTATGATATAAATATATTTTTGTTATATAATTATTTTAAATATCAATAAAACACGTATAGACAGACGCCGATTTCGCAGATTAGCTATAGCTGTAACATCTGCTTCTCCAAAACGTATGAATTTCACGCCAAATCTCTCCTAAGAAATCCCGTACGACTATTTTTTTCTTACAACTTGTGCCCGCATGCAATTTTTTCTAGCACGTGCTTGTTTTTTGTTGGCTTCCTTATGCCGGTGCACTGCATCTGTCAGGCAAGCTGTGGTTTTCGGGAGTAACCGGCCGATTTTAAATGTTACAATTCAGTACAATTACCGAGCTCGAAAGGTTACTCCTAAAATCGGTCGGTTGTCGTAATTTGCAACATGATGCTGTTACCTGCCGCGTGCATCTGGTGCTTTTCTTATGTTTCGAATAAATTAAAAATAGAATACGAATGTTTTTTTTTTTTTTTATATTTTGCAGCCGCCTTGAAAATGGCCAAGTTGGGCTTTCTTGAAATTGTTCCGGAGATAAGGGAGCTACTGTATACTCATATAATGCGAGTTTAAGTACATTTTAAGAGACGTAAGTGTTTGGACAAGTGGTACAAAAAACACCAGTTCTTTTAGTTTCTGTTTTGGGATCATTATAAGATTTTTAAATATTAATTTA
Organism: Heliconius cydno galanthus; assembly: GCA_036379175.1. Lineage (NCBI taxonomy): Eukaryota > Metazoa > Arthropoda > Insecta > Lepidoptera > Nymphalidae > Heliconius > Heliconius cydno. The sequence continues at coordinate 436,787 of JAKRZM010000235.1, forward strand.
GGAAGATCTATTTAAAGATGTGTTTTACTTAAAAGTTAGTTAAAATAGCTTCACGCTCTATCTATGGGATACAGCGTGATAGCGGGTTAGGCAGAGGGAACCTGGTAGTCTAGTGTTAACATTCTCCGTTCCCTTTAATGGGATCATTTCTGTTCCCTACTTTCCGTTAAATTCTTGAGACATTGCGTGTTGAGTGGCGGAATTTAATACCACGTTTTGCCTGAATTCACTTGTACTTGTAAAATTAAGATCAATAAAAAGAAAATATTACATATTACAGTCCTCCAAGTGGGAATCGAACCCACTACCATCGCGTTTACACTCACATACTTGTCCCCCTTTGCCACGACAGCCTACTTAGAAGTTACTAAGGCATATTCCATAATGAAGTAAACGTTTGTATGACACAATATAACCTTGAGCTCATCTCGTATATTTATCATTAAAACGACTTAATATCTCATATGCTTGCATATAAATGAAGATATGAAGAACATATATACTTATATCTTAATACCTAGGTAAATATAATATATACTAGCGGCCCGCCCGCGGCTTCGCCTAAGGGAACTACGTTATTATTAATTTCTGTCTCCATGAGTACCTACGGCCTATAAGTGACGTCCATGCAAAATTTGAGACTCCTAGCATTTGTAGTAACGAAGATTCATACAAACTTTCAACCCCAAAAACAACCCCTTAGAAGTCGAATATTGCAAATTCCCGTCTTAGCGAGCACCTACGTCCTATAAATAACTGCTATGCAAATTTCAGATTCGTAGCACATGTAGTTTCTGAGATTTCGTGATGAGTGAGTGACCTTTCGATTTTATATATATAGATATACAGTCACACATTTTTCGCCCCTGCACCACGACTGGCCTTCACGCCGTATCCCGCACACAGCATGGTAAGCAGACGGAACCAAGCGTTTACACTCCATTCCCCGCTTTCACCCGAATTCTGGAGGCATTGCATGTTGAATGGCAGAGCTCAACGCCGCGTTTTGCCTCGACAACAGAGCGAAGAAATGGAAATATAAATGTAAATAAATATTTCACTTCCTCGAGTGGGAATCGAACCCACAACCGTCGCGTTACAGTCACACCCTGGTGCTCAGGCCTACGGCCTCATAAGGCCTTTATAAGTTCTATATTAAATTCTTTATAAATGCATACTGTAAGGGGATGATGAATTAAAGCANTACAATTACCGAGCTCGAAAGGTTACTCCTAAAATCGGTCGGTTGTCGTAATTTGCAACATGATGCTGTTACCTGCCGCGTGCATCTGGTGCTTTTCTTATGTTTCGAATAAATTAAAAATAGAATACGAATGTTTTTTTTTTTTTTTATATTTTGCAGCCGCCTTGAAAATGGCCAAGTTGGGCTTTCTTGAAATTGTTCCGGAGATAAGGGAGCTACTGTATACTCATATAATGCGAGTTTAAGTACATTTTAAGAGACGTAAGTGTTTGGACAAGTGGTACAAAAAACACCAGTTCTTTTAGTTTCTGTTTTGGGATCATTATAAGATTTTTAAATATTAATTTAGGAAGATCTGTTTAAAGATGTGTTTTACTTAAAAGTTAGTTAAAATAGCTAGTACCATAGATATAGCGTGATAGCGGGGTAGGCAGAGGGAACCTGGTAGTCTAGTGTTAACACACTCCGTTCCCATTAAATAATTTCTGTTCCTTACTTTCCGCTAAATTCTTGAGGTATTGCGTGTTGAGTGGCGGAATTTAACACTGCGTTTTGCCTGAATTCACTTGTACTTGTAAAATTAAGACCAATGAAAAGAAAATATTTAGATATTACAGTCCTCCAAGTGGGAATCGAACCCACTACCATCGCGTTTACACTCACATACTTGTCCCCCTTTGCCACGACAGCCTACTTAGAAGTTACTTAGGCATATTCTATAATGGTTAATGAAGTAAACAACGTTTGTATGACACAATATAACCTTGAGCTCATCTCGTATATTTATCATTAAAACGACTTAATATCTCATAAGCTTGCATATAAATGAAGATATGAAGAACATATATACTTATATCTTAAGACCTAGGTAAATATAATATATATATACAGTCACACATTTGCGCCGATGCACCACGACTGGCCTTCACGCCGTATCCCGCACACAGCATGGTAAGCAGAGGGAACCTAGCGTTTACACTCCATTCCCCACTTTCTGCCGAATTTTGGAGGCATTGCGTGTTGAGTGGCAGAGCTCAACGCCACTCTTTGTCTCGACAGCAGAGCGAAGAAATGGAAATATAAACGTAAATGAATATTTCACTTCCTCGAGTGGGGATCGAACCCACAACCATCGTGTTACAGTCACACCCTGGTGCTCAGGCCTACGGCCTCATAAGGCCTTTATAAGTACTATATAAAATTCTTTATAAATGCATACTATAAGGGGATGATGAATTAAAGCAGATTACGAAATCAATTCTATATCTATAAATAAATAGTACCCTCAAGTATTAGGGGAGTTCTTGAAGGCAGGATGAAGGGGTTGTTTATTGTCAGGAGATTAGATATCGCATTTGAATAAATAATTCGTTTGATATCTTTTACATCGTATTCAGTTAGAGAATATTGGATTATTATTCAATTATTAATAAATATAATAGGAAAAGGACTTATTATATATTATTTTATTTGGAGATCTAAAACTAATTAACTTATATAATGGACCAATTTTTGGAACTTAGTGTTAAAACACTCCGAATTCAGCTTTAACCATGCTTCATTTTCCAGATAGGAAAAATGAATATAATTCGTTGCCCCGAATCGAGGTCGAACCCATAACGATTGCGTTTACAGTTAAACATTGAGCTGAGCCACGGGGGTCTATATTTTAATTTTTTTAAGCATACAGCGGGATATGGTAGGCAGAGGAAACGTAGTGTTAAGACACTCCGTTTCCCATTTTCCGCCAAATTCTGGAGGCATTGTGTAATGGTGGAAAATCTAAATGTAAAGATTGAAACAATATTCTATATACTATATAAACTTGACGCCCCAAATAATACTGTATAATGCAGTTTGATAATCACTAGACGACACAAGAACCTAACTTTAGATTAAATATCTAATGTATATATAAATATTCATTCAAATCTGCATTAATATATTTCAAAGACAGACAATATTATATTGATTCCCATGAGAAAATCACTTCAGCTTCCGACATATTTGATTAATAAGACCAAGTAGACACCTACTTATATAAAAATACCTAACACTTGCTAAGAAAAATTCAAATGTATTTTTCCATATATGGTCAATGGCACATTTGTATCGTAATCTAAAGTCCCACATACAAAGCTATTAAAACTTCTAGAAGCCTAATTAAAAAATATTTTAAGTTATCATATTAGCGACTTTATTACAAGGTGATAAGAACAAAGGCCGTCTGGCGCAGAGGCATAAGGGTTGTGACTGTAACGCGCCGGTAGTGGGTTCGGACTCCACTCAAGGAAATGAATTATTAAAATTTAAATCGGTTTTATCTTCTATCCCGCAGGGTCCCAGCAGGGTTTAATATACTCATTTCTTCGCTCTGGCAGCAAGGCTCATCAAAAACTTCGGCGTCAAATGGGAAACGTAGTGTTTTAACACTAAACATCTCTGTCTATTCTGCTGTGTGGGGGATACAGCGTGAAGCTGATTTTTTTTTATAAGAACAAATAGATGGAAGCCATTATCAAATGTAAGAACGTTCCGCAATATCATTTTGATAGAGTGAATGAAATTCGTCCTTGCATTGTGCTATTGTATGCACAGATTTCACAAAAGAGAATGCCTGTTCTGAGATTCGTTTAGGATCCATAGAAGGACAGTGTTTCTTACAATCTCGATGTATATGGTGTCACCTGGACACAGATAGGACTACGGTACCAATAATTGGACAACTTATGGTTTATGGTTATTAAAGTATTGGAAGATTTATGAGTTTTACGATTTGTGGAATAGATTTTTGTTATAAATAAAATACCGAAAAAATATATACAATTGATTTAAAGAAGAGAATATAGAAAAAGTATACTTATTTATCTCAAAATGCCCCTATAATGTATCTTGAATATTAAGATAGTCTAAGCATAAATATAAAGAATTTTATATAATAAATACATTAAAAATATACATGATGTAAAGATGGAAAAAAAATCATTAAAATATTTATTTTCCCGCTATATCCCGGGCTTAGTAGGGTAGGGAGAACCTAGGAACCCTAGGGAAAAGACACTTCGTTCCCATTAAAACATCCGTTCTGCACTTTCCGCCGAATTTTAGATACCTTGCGTAATGCGTGGCGAAACCTCCTCCGCGGAAACAGAGAGGGAACCTGGAATGAGAACTACCATCAAAAATATAACCAGCCTGGGAGACATGTTCACTTGTACTTGTGTTTATTTAAAATATGGTACGACATAGACCAAGCAATATTTATCTAGTTAATAATTCTTATACTTTAGCGGATGGGTCCGAAGAGCTGAGGATCGAGTGTGATGGGGAGAATTGGGGAAGGCCTATGTCCAGCAGTGGACAAAAGATGGCTGTTGATGATGATGATGATGATACTTTAGAATAACTTTTAGTTAGTGCTATATGATAACAACAATTAAAAATATGATATATCGAAATATATTGAAATCAATGTAACAGGGTGTTAGCGGAACCTTGCGTGTGACATGGCTGTTCTATCTGGTCTTAGAAACGGTTATTTCTTAAGCCATAACCCCTATTTAACACTTAAAGATCACGCTAGTGTTTCTACATATGACCGATTTTATACGGTTATTTATTTTGGTTTTTAGACTATGTCGTATATGTAGGTATGATTTTGGTGTTGTTGTGTTGTTGTTCTTATTTTTTTTGTATAGTTGTTCCAGCTTCACGCTGTATCACGCATGTAGAAGGATACAGAGGGAGCCTAGTGTTGAGACACTGCTTCTCAATTTCCGCCTATTTCTGGAGGCATTGCGTGTTGAGTGGTGGGACTAAATGCGGCTTTAATGTGATAATATTAAATATTTCAATTACCCGATTAGCAATCAAGCACACAGCCTGTTTACTGTCACAGGATTGTGCCCCTGCGCCAGAACTGACCACTAGTCTCGGTGGAAAGTGGGGAGCGAAAGTGTCTTAATGTGGAACTAAGTGTCCTAACAGTAGGTTTCCAGGTTCCCGATCTGCCTACCATGCCATATATGGAATACGACGTGAAGCTAAAAAATATGGAATTTTAAAAAATATCGTATATTGTATTTTTGCGTATATTTTTTTGCCATGTGCTTTATCCTTAGCAGAATATTAGGAGATGAAAAGGCCTGTTTCACTATCATCGACTTCTTCATACATGCATCCTATTAAAATCCACGTGGGTAAATCAGAAAAAAGGTATAACATAAAAAAAACAATTGCATAGCTGGACGCCAATCAAATCTGTCCGCAACTGTCAATGACAATCACTACAAAATTAAATGAAAAAATGTCAACTTTTACTCAGAAAAAACCTACTACCTACTTCTTGTGAAATTCAGGTAAAAATGAAGCACGTGGTCACAAAGGCAAGTCTTTCCCACGATCTTGCGCAAATAAACTTTGATAAAAGATTTTTTTTTCAGATCTCGTATAAAAAATTGCAAATACGACCCGATATGCGTGAAAGCCTTGGGAATCAGCTGATTTTGGATGATGAGATATTGTTCTTCTTTGTTGGATTTTAAACCTTATACCTCACTAATAAAATATGTTTTACAAATAAGTTACTACAAGGCTTTGGACAGGATGTATAGAATTTAATTTCTGCAATGTTAAAAACACGTGTGCTTTGAAATTTTGCACAAAATGCACCAAATTTGGAGTCAGTTAAAAAAATTTTTTAAAGTCACACAGCTGATTTTATAAAAACCACGAAATTTTTGACAGAATATGATTAGAAATTTGTGAGCTTAAAATCGGAGAACAAGCCTCCATAATCTATACCGGTGTAGGATGTCAGTAAATTTAAAAATATTTCTCTCATTTTGTCTGTCTGTCGAAAACAAAAAAGACAAATAAACAGACATTGCTATAAACGTTTCCATGATTAATTATATGAAAGGTAGCGTATTAAAGAACAGAAAGTTACTTAGTTTTTTCAGACTATCCAGAAGATAAAGAATTGAAATAAGTATTTTGCAAAATAACAGCAAAAAAATATTATGATATATTCTTTGATTAATATCAACAGACGTACGTCGAAAAGTTTGAAAGGTGTTTATTACGCCATACATCTTGGATTTAACCATATCCTTAGTAGATAAATATTAAAAATATTCCTATGCTTTTATTTCTTTAAGATATTACTTTAAAAAAATAAACTTTGTTGAGATTTTTCTTACAATATCCACTAGGTCATTTATTCTAGAATTACAATAATAGATATTGAAAAAATATCCAAAAGGAGACGCCAGTCTTAATCGATGTGAACGCAGCTGGTCCTGCCTTCAGGTAAAGATTCTATGTCTATTGAAGTCTTTCAAAGTGTTCTATTTTTCTTAACTACAAGAATAAGAATGAAGGCTTTTTATAGAATAGGTTTTCGTTCAATGTTTAAGGACTCAAATTTGCTTTTAATTTTTTATCAAACTTAAACCTTTAAAAATAGTCATATTACTGCTATTGTAAATTTTTTAATATTATAATGTACGAGCTGGATTTTCAAGCGCTATTATATAGTACTCTTCATTCTATTCCTAAGCAGATATATCTTAAATTCATTTTTGTGAAGAATAAATAGTCTTAAAATTAAGTCGTAAGCATTTAAAAAACAACAAAAACAAACAAATAATAAAAAAAAATAAAAAAATAGCATTTCGTTCATGATTAAATGAATTTATTAATATCATTATTTCTTAATTTTTTTTCTTTTGAATATTCTGTTGACCCAAGGGTTCCCATTGGACTTTTGTACTCAGAAATATATGAAGAACGTCTTGATTGTCAGCCAACAGGCTACAAGTCATATTCCTTATCACAGTATTGTGCGGAAGTTTGAAATGCAAACAGCGTCGACCAATCCCGGCGCACCATCTGCCGGCGAGCGGCGCGTGCGCCGATCTGCTTCGATAGATCGCGCATCTATGTGTGCGTTTCATAGGATTTTTTTGTATTCCTATTGCTCTATTCCATAGTAGTGTGTGTGTTTCTTAGGAGATTTGGCAGATGGCTCGTGCCCGACGATGTTTCTTTACGTACATCTGTCGCTTCTTGAACCATTTTTTTCCTTGATTTTTTTCTATCAATCTCAGTTTTTTTTCTAATTTTCAAACATAGCACATGTCATTTAGATGCAAATATGACGCACACAAAGGTAGATTTAACTTGGAAGTCGTAATCCTTATGGTGTCGAAAAAAAACAAATCGTTCCGCGCAAGTGGCTTATTTGATACTCGCCATCTGCTTGCACCTTATATCTGTTGCATAAAAAATCTGATGAAATTTGAAAGTATTAAATAAATTACTACTCATTTTGGCTTGACTGCTTTTAAAGATGTAACATATAAATAAGTGTAGATAAGGACTATCAAAATTATACAGTTCAAAATTTTAGTTTAATAAAGCCATTATATTTGATTAAAGACAATTTTATACAGAAGATTGCATAATATATTCATTTACTACTTTTCATATAACGAAGAAAAACAAAAAATCTTTTAGCACTACACTGCAATAAGAACCAATAAGAACCAATTTAAAAAACCCAACCAACCAACACAGTTCCGTTTACACGTTTCGAGAAAACAAAAAAAAGACTAACCGGAACATTACGCAAAGACCAAAAACCAAAACATAATTCGTAAAAATACTTACGTAATAATACTTCCCCATACAACGAGATATTCCCATGGTATACTATACCCTAAATCTGAAATACGATGCCAAGGTCAGAGCGCACCTCCAATCAAGGTATCCTTAGCGGAAGTGGAAACAAAAAGTCTGAATGCTCCTCATCTGCTCACTTCCACCGGACGCGGAACCGCCTGTGTGGGACGGATGTGCAAAAACTACGCAAGTGCGTCCACAGGTTGTATAGTGTGTGGATGTTAGTAACGGCGTACTTATTAATAAACATTGATATTGCTGCTTGTTTATATTACTAGATTTTGTGGTATGGTGGAATATCTCAAGTCTGAGATCGATCTTGAGATGGCGTTTTCATTCATAAATGTCATATCTATGAATGAAAATGATATCTTAAGTTTAAGTACCCTAGGTAATTCAGACCGCTGCGTTGGTTACATCGAAACGGAAAATAAGATGTCCCAGAATTTCCTGAACTTTTAAAAATATTATTAAGAATGTAGAGGTCTCCTACTTGTTGAATGGTGACCGTAAGATATAATTCTGGTTTTATATAGACATTTTTTCAAATATTCATTTTCAGTTTTTTTAGCATTTCTTAGTTAAGATATGTTAATAAAATTATTATCAGTTGTTTTTTTCTTGTCGACTGAACGATAATAGCCAATTAAATTAATTAACACAATGTTAACTTTTATTATATCTTGACGCAAAATTTACTTATTTTGTCGTTACAATTTTATACGACGACTGGAGAACATAACGATATTCCATTTAAAATTAATAGGTCAATTTTAACTCATAAGAGGTACAAGATAACTTACGATCGTAAATCGAACCTGTTGCGATCGATGCATTACATTAAGCAGGTTGTTTCACTTGTGGGTTTTAAATGTCATTGGAACTGATTATAGTGAGAATTACCGTTAAACTTCCGGTATACGGTTAGTTTGTTATCATGTCATATATTATAATTAGAGTACAGTTAAAATCTACATATATAATTGTAATCGAATAATCGTACGGCTGATGAGCACCTTCATCGATTGAGATTGAGATTGAGATTGAGTGGAACTAATAAGTTAGTATTCATTTTTCGTCATGCAGGTGGAGGATTTTTCAATATCAGTCACGAAAGTTTTATTTCAAATTGGGTGGAAGAGAAGGTGGAAATCTTCATTTCTGGTATTTTTTTATTTATACGCTGCATCCCACACATAGCAAAGTAGGCAAAGGGAACCTAGGAACCTAGTTATAAGACAGTCCGTTCTTATTAATTACTATTAAGACAATTCCGGTACCCATTTTTCGACGAATTCTAGCTGCCGCCATTTCCCTTGTTACCAGAGCAAGTAAATGTTAAATATTTGATTTCCCCGAGTGGACATCGAATCTCGAATTTTATTCTCATGTATGTATATTACATATATCGGTGATTACATGTTTTCTGTCTTATCTGTTCAAATAATAACAATATTAAAGAAGAATTAATTTCCTCAATTTGGGTTCGAACCCACACCCATCGCATTTACAGCCAGACTCTGTCCCACTGCACCACAATATTCTCTACAATAATTAGAAAAAACAAATTTAACATATAAATGTTTTAACTTCATATAAAAACTTAAAGTCATTTGTTAATAGCAAGTACTACATAATATACTAGTTTACATTAAATTCCATTATTAATAATGGCACGTTATAAAACGGCACGTTCTTCCTTATATGGAAAGTATCCTCGTATATATTCGAACCCAATACCGCCTGTGTTCCAACTATTTAGTTGTTGTGTTGATAAATTACTATTAATTATTATTGAATACTTTTATTTCAACCTTTTGCAGGAGTAGGCCGTTATTTGTATTTAGCTAGGGTCACGCTGTATACCGTACACAGCAGTTAGAGAGAATAGTGTTAAGATACTCCGTTCCCAAGTTTCCACTGAATTCCAGATACATTCCATGTTGAGTGTTTGTTATTATTAATATAGATTTATTTATATTAGATATGCTGTATAACTTCAAAAATAAAAACCAGCCAAGTGCGAGTCGTACTAGTTCATAGAGGGTTCCATTTCAATTTCAGAAGTTTAGGTCTACAACAGTATAACTTATAATAGTTGGCACTCGGTTTGTATGAAACTAACTATAATATTGTAAGCTTGTAATATTTTTTATCTATAATATAAATTTCCACTTTTCGGATTTTTCTTCTGTATTTCCATTGCAAATTTTCGATCCTTGAAAATTTTTATAATTGTACGTTACGGGAAATATCTTATACACTAATTTGGAAGCCAATAAAGTTGACAAACTTTTACATCAAAAACGATGCATAAATGCTCGTATTCTTTGATTGTGTTGACTGATGAGTATGATACCTACGAGATGCGATCTCCGTTTTTTCCTTTTAAAGTACGGAACCCTAAAAATATAGATATTAATCCCATTTAGTCTTATTAAAAAAAGATTAACCTCCAGATAACTAACTAACCGTAACCATGAAGAATCAATTTAAACTAAATTCAAATATAAACACTTAGCCTACTTATAATTAAAACGACATTCTAATTAGACCAGATAATCGCGTTCTTTATCTTTATTGTTAATATATAGTAGCTTTGGAACTTTCACCCTTAATTATTACCACTATTTCTCCTTTTAATTTGATTGATATTAATTTTGTATTAAGGTACCTATGAACTAAAGAAATGCTTCCAATAATATATAAAAGGATGAGCAGAGAGTTAAGAAACTCCCCAATTAAATAGTGATCTCATTTTTCAATTTTAGGGCCGTGCTCTAAAAAAATATAAGTATTCCTTCGAAAATAAATACAAATAAATTAAGTTAATTTAATTATAATTAAGTATATTGAAAATAGGTACAAGATCTTATGAGAGTTATTTAACTAGAATTAAAAATTTAAATTACTTACATAACCTATTAGTTCTAATAAGAAAGCTTCCACGATGTATGTATGCAAATTATTGAAAGCGTTTCGGTTATCTGTAAAACCAACGAAAATCAACAAAAATAGTTAATTGAAGAAAATTTATGTGTATATCCATACTTATATTATAAATTCGAAAGTAAGTCTGTCTGTCTGTCTTTTACGCAATCAGGGCCGAACCGCTAATTTAATTGTGATAAAATACTCATATAGAGATACTTGAGGGTCTCGGGATGAAAATAGGATACTTTTTTTTTTCTCATATTTGTAATATTATCGATATATACCAATATATTAAAATACTTATTTATTTGACATGCAATTTATTCCGCCATGTTAATTACAACCGTCCGTTGCTAAGCAACGATTTGCAATGTTTGTCGTTAGAAAACGTCACCCAAAATGAGCTTGCTTAACGCATTATCTCTCTATTGAAAACTGAAAATAATTTCATAAATATATTTAATAAATATTCGTATAGTTCAAGCGGGCGTAGCCGCGTTCGGATCCACTAGTACATATATATGTTTTACAACAGAAAACGTAATTTCCAAACACAGCTTTCGTATTAGAAATATTCAAATCACTCTCATCGTATCTAATTAAAAGGAAAACGATAAAGAAACGGAAGTGCAGGTGGTTTTCTTTAACTAAATCACACGTTTACCCGATTTATCAGTTATAAACTATTTTTTATGCGACCAAATAAGAAATGCATCATCACAACTCAATTTGAAGTGAAGTAGCGACGTTTTAAAATATCCAGATTATATATTTTTTCTCGCCTAGGCAACTCCCGGAGTACGTGACAGAGGTACGGTTAATTTGACTATATTACCATCGTTGTTTTTCAACATGGCCTTTGAATGTAGTTTTTTATTGGACAATCATTATTCGATTATTTATGCGTGCGGTAGGTTCTTTAAGACATTTACTCGATGCTTTTTTATTCAGCTTCACGCTAAAGGCAGAGAGAGTTTAGTGTTAAGACACTCCGCTCCTTGTTTTCGGCTGAATTCTGATGCTATTGCGTATTGAGCGAAGAATGATAACTTCTAAGCATAGCACAATAACTTTACAAGCATAGTTTTTTTTATCAGCTTCACGCTGTATCCCGCTTATAGCAGGGTAGTCAGAGGGAACCTAGTGTAAAGAAACTCCGTTCCCCACTTCCCGATACATTTATAATAAAACTACTTCATATAAGTTATTAAAACATTTAAATAGAAACTCTTTTTTTATAGTATGAAGAAGTAATGATTGTGTGGAATTCACACAAGTAGCTGCTGGTTGCTAGTAAGGCAGCAAAAAATTAATTGATGATATTTATCATGAGTGACTAATCTTGTCTTATACTAAGGTTGTATTACTATTGTTTCTAACAAAACATGTTTTTTAAAAACAGTTTTTTATTATAATTAAAAAATATTATCATTAACACATATACATTTTAAATATTCCATTTTCTCGAGTGAGAATCGAACCCCACAACTTATTTGGGCCCCTGCGCCACGACTTGCCTCAAATTTGATTCACAATTATTCTAATAAGAGCTTCAACAACGATTTTATTATATCTAATTATCCAATAACCCTTCATTCGGTTGAAATAAGTAAAAAAATGAAATATCTCGTGGTTCTACCACTTAATAGCGCCGGTATCTCACGACTACCTTAAAAATAAAACCAATGCTATCGTCGATAGGGCTGAGCGCATGGATTTTTTATCGAAAGCTGCGGACGGTCAGCAGGTGTAGTCCACAATGGGATATGAGAACAGAAGGCCTTTTTCCCACGCCCCTGCCGATGATCAATTTTGAGAAGACCTAACCCATTTGGATGAGATTTTTTTAATAAAAAAACTTTGATTCGTGTTAAAAAAATTGTAAATAGTGTAAAAATCTATCATTCGTTGATGCTTTACAGATAAATATAGTAATGCAACACTCTATTCTTCTGTTTTTAGCATCAAAGAAATCGCTTTTGATGTTTTCAAAATCTTTTGACTTTTGACTTAATTTTCAGCTTTACAGGCAGTCAGAAGGTACCTAGTGTTAAAACACTCCGTTACCCACTTTCCGCTGAAATTTCGAGTCATTACGCGGCGCTCAACACCGCACTTTGTCTTGTTACCAGAGCGAAGAAGTGAAAACAAATATTCTTGTTCCACTACGCCATAACGGTCTCTTATAAAAAAAATCTTTGCTCTAAATATTAATAAATATTGACTTTTATGTAACCAATAAATATTGATTTTTGATAAAAATCTAATAAAATTAAATAATTTTAAATGAAAGCGCATTTTCTCACGTCTCTTATATATTAATTAGTATCTAGTTTATATAATTATGCTATTAAGCTGGACGCCCAAGCGAAGCGGAACGAATTAGAGCGATAAAAATATATAAAAATATATATTTATTATACATATAGAGGCAGTTACATTAAAATGTTATCAGTATGGTTTATTAGGTGGTTACTGGTTCGATCATCACTCAGAGGTACTATCTATTTAAATTATTTTAGTTTTCCCACTTCCATAAATTATAAACGGCGTTAGGTTTCGCCATTGGATTACATAGTGTCTTGATAATTAGACAGAAACTGGAGAACAGAGTGTAACAACATAAGGTTGTCTCTCTCTTCTCTGCTATATTGAAAGAGGTTCGTAGTAAGGTATAGGCGTAATTGTACTAAAAAACTATTAAAATAAAGTGATATTTATAATGTCGTTACACTCCACTATTATTTGAAATTAAAACATAAATGTTTAAATTTCGTGCCGACTGTAACATAATTTTTATTATAAATAATAAGTAATATTTGTTCATCTGAAATGATGAACACTTAAATAATGTTTTCACCTACATGACAATTAAATGGATATTAACTTTAAAATTCAATAAGACATTCTCTAGTATTAAAGGAACTAAAACTACTCGTATAATAAAATAAACAGCGAGAATTATAGCTAGGAGGTAAGTGCCACCCAGGATTGTAAGATTTTAATTAAAATTGTTTTTAAGAGGTCCTGTCTCTTTTATAGGCAAAGTACGGCGTTAAGTTTCGCTATCTAATCAAAATTAAAATATACTTAATTCAATTAGCCCATTACAGGCACTTTTGAGTTACACAGAATGTCAGTAGTTATATAGAAATGTCTGTTGTCAGTCATAAAGGAAGCTACCAATAGCACTTAATGTCTTGAATATTAGACAGAGAGTGAGGAAAAAGCTTGCAAGAAAAGCATGGGGGTGGTTTGCTTGCACTATCTTATTATAGTAAATTTTTTGAAGATTCTAAAAAAATACTCCTTAATACATATTTATGTCTAAAACTCTCATAAATAAAATATTTTTTAATATTAAATATGACATACAATTTATTTAATAACTAGAAGAGTTGAGTTCGATATAATATACGATTTATGCATTCAGGTAGTAGTTTTTTTTTCCCCAAAAGCACCTGCATTTAACGGTTTATAATAATTAACATAATAAAGTATATCTTTTCTTATCTATTTTCTGATATGGCAATCAATTTTATTATATTCTGATTGACACCTTTATAGGTCACTAGTCGTCGCCTACAATTTTGTTTGCGTGGATTTTAAGACGTAAAATGGAAAATCTAGTTCTTTTCCTGTTCGCATAGGAATTTAGTTAATAACAGAAATATAATATTAATACATTTTTTTATAATATGCATCATTTGTACAATCAAAATCTAAAGTCTATTTTCTCTTGAAAGCGGCATTTAAATCAGTTGCGTAATCTGAAAGGTAGTGTTTGTAGTAATGGTCTCCATGTATCTATATATATAAAATCGAAAGGTCACTCACTCGAATCTCAAATTTTGCATAGGAGGTATTTATAGGACGTAGGTGCTCGCTAAGACGGGAATTTGCAATATTCGACTTCTAAGGGGTTGTTTTTGGGTTCGAAAGTTTGTATGAAACTTCGTTACTACAAATGCTAGGAGTCTCAAATTTTGCATAGACGTCACTAGGACGTAGTCATGGAGACAGAAATTAATAATAACATAGTTCATGCGGGTGAAACCGCGAGCCGCTCGCTAGTAANCAAAATTAAAATATACTTAATTCAATTAGCCCATTACAGGCACTTTTGAGTTACACAGAATGTCAGTAGTTATATAGAAATGTCTGTTGTCAGTCATAAAGGAAGCTACCAATAGCACTTAATGTCTTGAATATTAGACAGAGAGTGAGGAAAAAGCTTGCAAGAAAAGCATGGGGGTGGTTTGCTTGCACTATCTTATTATAGTAAATTTTTTGAAGATTCTAAAAAAATACTCCTTAATACATATTTATGTCTAAAACTCTCATAAATAAAATATTTTTTAATATTAAATATGACATACAATTTTATTTAATAACTAGAAGAGTTGAGTTCGATATATATACGATTTATGCATTCAGGTAGTAGTTTTTTTTCCCCCCAAAGCACCTGCATTTAACGGTTTATAATAATGAACATAATAAAGTATATCTTTTCTTATCTATTTTCTGATATGGCTATCAATTTTATTATATTCTGATTGACATCTTTATAGGTCACTAGTCGTCGCCTACAATTTTGGTTGCGTGGACTTTAAGATGTAAAATGGAAAATCTAGTTCTTTTCCTGTTCGCATAGGAATTTAGTTAATAACACAAATATAATATTAATACATTTTTTTATAATATGCATCATTTGTACATAAAACCTAAAGTCTATTTTCTCTTGAAAGCGGCATTTAAATCAGTTGCGCAATCTGAAAGGTGGTAGTGTTTGTGGTGGTGGTCTCGTTGTATTATAATATGTAAAGAAATTAAAAATTATAGGCATAATAAAACGATTGAAAACCATTACTTTTATAATTTTAAGCTAAATTACATATTTTCTAAAATTTTTAAAAACGAGATTTTAGGCTTATCGGAATATAGATATAATTAGCAAAACAGTATTAAAATAAGATATTTTAGTCCGCATTTATGGCAAGGATCCATCGGCGTTTCGTCCAAATTCGAAATAGAGAAAAGCGAGGAAATGAAAATAATTCAATTCCCCGAGAGACGATTGAACCCACACTTTTCTTAGTTACAATTAGGTGCTATCCCACTGCACTACGATGCTTACATCATAGAACAACATAGAAGTAACATAAATCACATTCAAGAAGTAATACAATCCAAATAAATAACCCTCGTCCAGCTGTTGCATACTTTGCATCCATTTAATACTTTAGATACAGGTTAGACCTGCGATTATTATTGATTAAAACATCTGTACTATACAAGCGTTGCTAGAATTATATACATTAGTTAATTAAGCAGGAAATTATTAGTTTAATATAATAGAAGAAGAAGGAGAAGAATATTCATATCCTCGAGTGGGGATCGAACCCACAACCAGTCGCTATCTAGTCAGTCACACCTTGTCCCCTGCGCCACGGATGGCCTAATGAAACAAGTGATTATAATTTGTACAAAAACATGTATTAACATTGAACTTCTCACAAGCCTTAATAATCAGTTTAGTCTTTAATTTGCCTTGCCTTAGGCTCAAAACAAACTATCATATTAACTTCAAATCCAGAATTCCAATAATTGCAAAATGTGCTGAAAAAAATCCATTTCTTTCTCTCCTAATTCTACGCTAACATTATTTAATATCATTATATAAATATCTATAAAAAAACAAAATATTAAGGAAAGATAAGAATGATTCGAGAAAATTTTGGTTGAGAACAAGACTTGCCTAGTATGGCGTTCACCTGCACAGACACCTGCCGTACATCTGAAACAGATGCCCACTAGTGATGAGCGAATACCGATAACATTTTGACAGTGTTTACGGAAAACGAAGTATAAAATGACCTATGTAGCTTTAATAATTGCTAAATTTACATATTTTTAATAATTTGCAATTATACTGGGAATTGGATAGGGTAATTATTATTTTTTTATACCTACTTTGAACGTAATACGATTCACAGTAGCAAATGTTTTGTTCTATATTTGAATATATTACTTAATTATTTTTTATCTTCGCACGATATCAATGTAAGATAAAATGTTTTTTTTTGGCAAATTTCAATTTAATGGTTATTATATTACATTCTATAAATATATAATTTAGCTCTTTAAATATAATTTTTGAAATTTTACATATAAAATTACCGATTGATATTTACAAAAAAAAACAAAACATTTTTTTTTCTAGTATACATAGTTACAACACTATTTGGTCTCATCTCGTGCAAGTTCCATGAACATATTTGTATGCAAGTCGAATTTAATTGATAAAAGATATTGAATCTAATAAACTTAACTGTTAATATATTTAGTTTATTAACATTATATTTTAAATTAATAAATAAATAAAGTACATACTGGCCCTCTGATTGTAAACAACATGATTATGAGTTCGATTTCTACTCGCGGAAATGAATTATATTCTTTTGCAAAGAGTGATGGAACTTAATGCCGCACTTAATTAACACCGCGATCGTTACCAGAGCGAGAATATGAAAATGTTAAATATTTCATTACCCCGAGAAGGAATCGAACCCATACCAGTCGCTCCTGCTGCGCAACGGCCTATAATAACCTTCCTTCAGTAAATTAACTGTATTTTTTATTCGAACCAGTAGTTCCTGAGAAGCGCGAAGCTTTCAACCAAACAAACTCTTCACCGATATAACATTAAAGTAGCTTTTTTTTTTAATGAATATAGGCAAGCATTTGTCCGCTATCTCACCTGGTGGTAAGTGACGATGCGAACGAAGGTGGAGCATGCTTGCATGGTAGTGCCTATTCACTCGTTCTTTAAAGAGGGCCAGGTTATACATGTCGGGGAACAGTTCAGCAGGCAGAGAGTTCCACTCCTTAGCCGTTCGCATTAGGAAAGTGGAACTATAGAAGAAACAACGAATAACAAGCACTCTTACAATTCACGCAGCTTATACTCGTACTTATTGAAACTGAGAAAAGAATGTAAGAACAGTAAGGACAAAACAAGAATAAATATAAATTTATTAAGATTAAATCAAGATTACGGCCAAAAGTAAATTTTACCATATTTTTTTTAAGAGTAATTAATTGACATTGACCCACTAACCAAATCTGTGAAGGAATGTTAATTTTCAATTTATTTTTAATCCAATTATTTTTAAAAAAATATATAAAACGCGAACTTAATCGGTATTTTGGGATATTTTGAATGACAACCTTAAACTTTTTGTTTTTTCATATGGTTATGGTTAATTTTGGAAATCTCTTACGCAATAAGCTGTTATTAATAATTATACTGTAATGCTAAAACTGTATCAATTAATAATTATTATTTGTATTAATTTATACAGTTTTAGCATTAATTAAATTAATAATAATTGTTATTAATTTATACAGTTTTATCATTATAGTAGTTTTATTTTTGAAATGATAACAGCTAAAATTTGAGGTCAGTCGTGGTACAGTACCTACACAAGCGTGTGACTGTAAATGCGATACGTCGTGGGTTCGATTCCCACTCGAGGAAATGAAATGATATGATATTTAATATTTTCGTCTCATTACTCTGGCGTCGAGGCGAAGCGCGGCGTTGAGTTCTGCCACTCAACACACGTCTCCAAAATTCCGCTGGAAATGGAGAGTAATGTCTGAAGACTAGGCTCCCTCTGTCTAGTACCTAAGTATTGTCTAATATAACCAGGATTGTATTTTTTTCCATTATAAATGTCAAAAAAAAAAATTATAAAAGGGTTGCACTTTAACCTTTTGAGGTACGGAACCCTAAAAAAAAAAAGTATCAGATGCAAAATATAAGTAGCATTTTAAATATACTTTTAAGTATAAATTATACCTTATTTTAAACGTCACTTGTTTATCTCTTACAAAATTACGATACCCGTTCACGTATTTACCCGATAAATAGAACTTATTATTAAAGCCTTCCACAGTTCAGGTTTCTACCTGCGGCCTAGTACTTGTAAAGAGCATGCGGAAAGCATAATATATTAAACGAATACCAGTAGCTAGTGTTACAACCTAAAGAGTGAATCAACTGTGTTACTTACTTCTTACTACAGCTTCACGCTGTATCCCGCATGTAGCAGGGTACACAGAAGGAAGTCAGTGTTAAAACACTCCGTTCCCCACTTTTTTCGAGGCTTTGAGGCAATTCTAAGTCATCCATTGATAATTGAGACCAATGTAGCTTTATGGTATAGCGTCTAACCATTAACGGGATAGTTGTAAGTTTATATTAAATAAAATTGTATTAAATAAAGTATAGTGTATTAAATAAACTTTATATTAAATAAAAATTTCCACGAGCTTTGTTGAATCGTTCAAATTATTGTATACTATAGTACAGAAACAATATAAGAAAAAATATTTTTGTGGCCATTGTCCTTTCTCCATATAAAACTGTAACGAGGTCATAATTAAAGAGATTTTAATATCTATTTAAGGTATAATAATAAATTAACAGAATGCACATTTATATATAAATACATATTTAAATATAAGTTAAATTTTTTTATCACATACTAAGAGTATAATTATATAATCTATATATATAAAAGGGCTTGTCCTCACTGANAAATTCCGCTGGAAGTGGAGAGTAGTGTCTTAAGGCTAGACTCCCTCTGTCTAGTACTACCTAATATAATAGTATTACCTAATATAACCAGGATTATATTTTTTCCATTATAAATGTAAAAAAAAAAATTATAAAAGGGTCGCGCTTTAACCTTTTGAGGTACGGAACCCTAAAAAAAGCATCAGATGCAAAATATAAGTAGCAAATTAAATATACTTTTAAGTATAAATTATACCTTATTTTAAACGTCACTTGTTTATCTCATACAAAATTACGATACCCGTTCACGTATTTACCCGATAAATAGAACTTATTATTAAAGCCTTCCACAGTTCAGGTTATTTCTACCTGCGGCCTAGTACTTGTAAAGAGCATGCGGAAAGCATAATATATTAAACGAATACCAGTAGCTAGTGTTACAACCTAGAGAGTGAATCAACTGTGTTACTTACTTCTTACTACAGCTTCACGCTGTATCCCGCATGTAGCAGGGTAGACAGAGGGAAGTCAGTGTTAAAACACTCCGTTCCCCACTTTTTTCGAGGCTTTGAGGCAATCCTAATTCATCTATTGATAATTGAGACCACTGTAGCTTTATGGTATAGCGTCTAACGTAAATCGTAAAAATTTCCACGAGCTTCGTTGAATCGTTCAAATCATTGTATACTATATATATACTACAGAAACAATATAAGAAAAAATATTTTTGTGGCCATTGTCCTTTCTCCATATAAAACTGTAACGAGGTCATAATTAAAGAGATTTTAATACCTATTTAAGGTATAATAATAAATTAACAGAATGCACATTTATATATAAATACATATTTAAATATAAGTTAAATATTTTTATCAAATACTAAGAGTATAATTATATTATAATTATTTAAACAAACAAGAATCATGTCGCCTTGAAATATAAGTTAATTTTAATTGAACTTTAGCAGCTGTTTAAGCTCATACCGTTTTCCGTTCATTTTTTACTTAATTCACATAGCAATTTAGGGACAGGGAACCTGGAAACCTAGTGTTATGACACTATTCTTATTAAGATACTTCCGCTTTCCACTTTCTGCCGAATTCAAAGCCCGCGGAAAATAGAGAACGGAACATTGATCCCTCTGTCTATTCTGATATGTGCGGGATAAAGCGTGAAACTAAAAAAATAATTAAAAATGAAGTAGTAAAAAATATATTCACAGCAAATTAATAAAGCTGTCTCTAGTTTATGTTCTAGTTTATACAAATAATAGTTGCGTTTGTAATTTCGCGTAGCTCATCGTAATGCATCACGGGTTCTTATCAAATATTAACTTCCATTGTCATATTCCATAAATGTACTAACTGGCGTTAGTAAAAAACAAGTAAAGAAGAATTAGGAATATATTATATTATATAATCATTTATTATTTACTTTGTTGCGTTTAGTATTAAGTAGGGAAAAAAATATTTTAAAATGCACATTTATTTTTGTGGACTACTTTGAAAAATGAAGATGGTAGAATATAACTCCTTTGAATACACATTTCAATATAGATATAAATATGTTTAAACATAATAAGATTAATGTTTATTAAGAAAACGTATAAAAATATAACGTTTTCTTAATAAATATTTTTCTTTCCTAACACTTTAAAAAATGTTAAAAAGATCCTAAAATTGATACGGAAGCCTCGGTACGAGCCCGACTCGCACTTTACCGCTTTTATTTGTTGCTTATGGTATCATCATGTTTAAGATATTAATCGTGTTGTTTTAATATGAAGAATATTACAGAATAGGATATTGATACAATTATTATTATCTATTACCTCTCTTAATAAGAAGCGGAACAAGTTTTTTTTTTCATAATTATATTTATCTACATTCACTTTTCGCATATTATAGAGACATTACTTATAGAGTCCAAATACCAGTCGAGAAGGCAGAAACGTGACTGTAAACACGACAGGTCGTGGATTCGATTCCCATACGGGGGAAACCTCGTGTAACCTCTAGGAACGGAACCTACATTTACAATGCGTACATAGGTACTGCCTAATGCATTTCTACTATAGTATCTTTTCTTCCCGTTACATGTGTTATAGACAGAGAGAAAGTAGTGACAAGACACGTCGTTTTTCACTTTCTGCCTAAATTTGAGACATTATGGGAGGAGATTGCTGAACTTAACGCCGCGATTTGTCTTACCAAAGCAGAGAAAAAATAATAAGTCACTTCCAAAGACTTCCAAGCACCTAAAGAGTCCACAAGCATGCCTTACAATGGTCTTTAATAATCTCACATAGTTTAATTAAACATGTTCATGAATATATCGTGGATTGAGACGTCAAGTATATTTATTCAACTGCTTTCACATTTGTCGTGTTCTTCCGGCATTCCGTGTTATCTCAATATTTACATAAAATTTACTTTAAAAATGGCGAAACCTATTGTTTAATTTTAATTTAATTGTTATTTGTATTGATAATTCAACGCCGCACTTTGGCTTTGGTATCAGAATTAATTCAGCTTCACGCTGTATCCCGCACACAGCAGGGTAGGCAGAGGAACCCTAGTGTTAAGACCTCGACACCAGAGCGAAGAAATCACACGCTTCTGCTTTATTTATATAAATTTATATTTTTTCGATTGCTCAGATTAGACAAAGTTAGGTTATTTTAAATAGAATATAAACTGTCGTAATACTAAATTATTTTGGGCTACCAAGCCAAATGCTAGTGATGCGTGAAGATAACAAAATCCAAATATGTTTTTTTTTTTCATAAATATAAAATGTAATATTTATACACTTTCTATCACGCAGGCAGGTTATTTGCACTCCGCTACGTGATAACGCTGGCGTCACGTCAGGTGATATAATTATATTGCTTATTTACTTTGTCGCGAATTCGTTTCTATCGGAAGTAACGTCTTAGATTAGACTAAGATTAGAAAATTTTCTATATATTTATATTTTACAAGATATCAATAAAAGGCGTTTAATAATAAACAGTTATATGAAGTGTGATGATTGTGGGTTCGATGTTCGTTTTGGGGAAAATTTTCCTTTTTTTCGCTGACTCTCAAAACAACATTATCTTTAAAAATGGTTGTCTTTTAACCCTAACCTACATCGATATAAATAATAAAAAAACTTTCCTAAATATCTTATTGCTATTATTGTAAATATACTATTTGTTAATTTTTAGTTTAAAGCTCTATCACTTAAAATAACTTGAATTGGTAATTTTATTAAATAAATGAAAAATACAAGAATCGAGATAAGAATGTAGGATGACCTCAGATCAATATTGGCTCTAAAGAGGAATCAAAAAAATCTAATTCTTATAATGAATTAATAACTAACATACTGGTGTCGCGGAGGGGCAAAAAGTGTGTAAACGCTACTGATTATGGGTTCGATTCCCACTCGAGGAGATGAAATATTTAATTAAATTTATATTTCTATGTCTTTGCTCAGGCGTCGAGGCAAAACGCGGCGTTGAACTCCGCCATTCTGCGCTTCGTCTGCACGTCTTAGACTAGACTCCCTCTGCCTACCCTACTACATGTAGGATACAGCGAAGATACGTTACTAGAGCAGAGCTGAGAAATTAAAGCATTAAATATTTAATTTCCTCGAATGGGAATCGAGCCCACAACCTATCGCGTTGAAATTCGCATGCTAGTGACCCTGCGCCACGACTGGCCTCTACAAACAAAAAGAAATTATGAAGCACTTCTTACTTTTTGTACAATAAAAAGCTGGTTAATACCAGAAAAAACCAATAGGCCAATAGGTCAAAGTTAAACAAATATCCATGTTGATTTATATGTAATTTTTACTTTTAAACATATAAATATTAATTCAATTATGAAGTCGTAATAATGTAAATTTATTTTATTTGCCATATATTGACATATCTTATAGTAATCTGTCGCCATTAGCAATAAAATCACTCTTAAGTCTATTTTAAAACGACTATTTTAAAAACTCAACTGTTTATCAATATCTATTATATATCAAAAAAATATGGCAAAAGATTTAAAGTATAGAAGTATTTTTTTTTATTTGTGTCGCAAAAATTGTGTAAGAAATATGTAATGAAATAAAAAAATATATTATGAAAAATATAGAAAAAGAAACATTTATTTTGGAAAAAAAATCAAAGCAAGAAGTATTTCTTGTTATACGCAGAGGGAACCTAGTGTTGAGACACTCCGTTTCTCATTTTCCGCCCAATTTTGGAGGCAGTGCATGTTGAATGGCGGAACCCAACGCCGCTATCTTCATACCAGATCAGAGCGAGAAGATGCAAAAACCACAGCCTCATTAATTCTTATTATATATATATTTTTAAATCATATTACGAAATTTATGAGCGAAATTACATAGCCCAAAAAAAACGTAAGTACTCTTATTTACTCATTGATAACGTTTCTTGTCCGATAACGGGAGCAAATTGCTTTTCGCACAACAAATAAGGGGACACGTTTAATGCATTGTACCGACAATATCTACGCAACTACGGAATATTTATTTTTCTATACTTATCTACGATTGTATTTAATTATGTATGTATGTATTTGATTAAATATATCGTTTGAAAACTTAAGGCTTCCCGCTGTATCCCGCATATTGCAGGATTCGTAACATCGACACCAGAGCAAAAAAATGAAAATTATAATTTTTATATTATAATTTTTAAAAGACTTTTTTTAGATCTCTCTCTATTTATTATAAGACTGTAACTGGTCGATGAATGTGCATGGAAGACACCTAGATATATGAAAAAAACTGTCATTGATGACATTTATTGATGTAATGGAACCCAAAACCATCACTATTCTATTTTGAATTGGTTCATAAATAAAAAAAAGTATACCAATTAAAAGTATTACCTGCTGCCTATAATATTAAATAACGGTGCTATCTCAATTTTCCTCATCAGAAAATAAAAAAAACCCCCCAATGAGAATCAAACCCAAAACCCACGTCTACAGAGAGATACAGAACCACTACTCCACTATGCAAAAAAATAATAGATTAAGTTAATAATACTTTTTGTCCTCAACCAGTAGAGACATCGTAAATAGGTCACCATACTTCAAATTACCCACATACGAACAGAACAATGTATTTTTTATTATTATGAGTAAAATTGTCTCGGTAATTACTTAACGGACACACGTTCAAAGACAATGGAGGTGCCGTTTATGAAAATTACTATTTCATGTGTTAAGTAAGGGACCCTTAGAATCGTTATAACAATGTACCCTATTGTCTTGTTTTCATGTAAATAGAGATAAATTACTTGTCAGTCATTTTCTGTTTAAATTAGGAATTTTATATCATATGTCAGCTTTACATTGTATTCCTCATATAGCAGAGGGAAGGTAGTGTTAAGACACTCCGTTCTCTAATTTTCACCGAATTTTTCCGCATTGCATGTTGAATGGCGGTTTATCAACGCCGGGGTTTTGTCTTACAGCGAGAGCGAAAAAATTTAAATATTAATAGATAATAATTCATTCCCCCGGGTAGGGATCGAACCCGCAACGACCACGTTACATGTGACTGTAAGGCGATGGTTGGGGGTTCGATCCCCTTGTGCCGCTGAGTCACGACGGCTACATCCTGTATATGCCATATATATTTATAATTAACCATTAGCAGTAAAAACCGGAACCAATAACCGGATGCACCACTCCCTTATATTCCAGAAATAAGCCAGAAACCTCCAATTCGAATGCACAAGATAGAAATCGCAAACAATCTCTAATTAAACATAAATTTCATGTTTATGACAGTTAATTGAGTTTTTAAATACAATTACTAAGATAATGTCTCGAAAGATAAGAATTCTTTTGTGGAAAATCGGGCTAATTATTATTAAAAAAAAAAATGCTTCGAAGTACTGGAGTATGTTATTAAAGGTTTATGAACGGTACGTGGGTTTTTTTTGTATGGAAGTTCCTTTCATGGCAGTGCCAAATTATACGGTCTTATTATTGTACGAATGAATGATAAAATTACTAAATATTTTATTGTGAAAGTTGCTCTATATATATGAAATTCTTGCGGTATTGTATGGAAAAAGTTAATTGACCGTTGAAGCACAAGTGTCTGACTATAACGACGGTTGTGAATTCGATTCCCACTTTAGGGAATGAATTATTATTTGTTTATATTTCTTTGCTCTCGGTACCAAGGCAAGAGCGCAACTCGCATGCCTCGTAAATTTGGCAGAAAGTGGGGAACGGAAGGTTTTAACACTAGGTTCCCTCTGCCTTCCCTGCTGTGTGCAGGATATAGCGTAAAGCTAATTAAATAAAATATCTAAATGATAACAGTTTTTTATTTTTCTCTTATCTGCTTTATCAGGATCGTCTCAGTTGAGGACTCAAAATCTTACGGGTTTTAATTATTTTGGAAAACTCAAAACTCCGTGAAAGCGTTTAATTAATTTATTTTGTGTATTTTATTTTAATTAGATCGAAAAAAAAGATTTTCCGTGGGAAGTTGTTGTGTAAATAAAACAATGAATTTAATGTGAAAAAAAATGTTAAAGGACAACGGTAAATTCTGAATTTCGCAAGAGATTTGTATAGAGCAATTACTGTAGCATTCATATGTTTATTTAAAGTACAATAATTAAATTATCTTTATATTTTACAATATTAATGTTTTAAGGGTTCTGTACCTCAAAAGATAAAAACGTAACCCCTATTACGAAATGTACCATGAAGTATGAACTTACAATATCTATAAAGGAAAAAAATCGTTAAATAAAAATTATACGTATTTTATAGAAAAAAATAATTACAAACTTATATTTGTAGTTCATTTCATACAAAATGAGTACATGTGCACGCAAACTTAAGATTGACAACTTTTATAAGTTGTACTTCCCGTTGACCTATAATCCTAACATTGATACTGAAGGCTCGGTGGGCGAGTCCGACTCGCACTTAACCGATTTTTTTATTATATAACAGTAATTTAAGCAGAAAACAGACATAAGAATCAAATCTACTACCATCAACGCTATAGCCTACTCTAGTTGAACTCAAGATATCAATAGCTACTCTCAATGTACTATACTTAACTCTCTTTATCTTTCTATCAGTCAACACACAATAAACGGAAAACAAAGTGTTTTAACACAAAATTTCCTTTCCCTACTACAAGCGAGATACAGCGTGATGCTAAAAAAACTAGAACCTCAACAAAAAAAACTATAACAACCAAAAAAAAACAATAAAACAAATTAAACGTGTTAAAGAAAATATAAATCGTGCATATTTCAAAGGCCATACGAATCATAAAAGTTAATGTGACACCATCGAGTGAATCACTCGTACAAAAACCATACCTCGAACCTCCTTCTACCTCTACCTTGAACTTTATATGAAACATTACCGATTTTTTCCGCCTGCACACTACGAACGGCTGGATAATGAATAGGAACTGTAGCTATGATGAGGAAGTACATTATAAAGCTGTTTTTTTTTAGTTGTATACAGCGGTAGGCAGAGGGAGCCTAGTGTTAACATACTCTGCTTCTCAATTTCCACTGAATTCTGGAGACTTTGCCTTGACTCCAGAGAGAAAAAAATGGAAATATTCAATAATTTATTTCGTCGAGTGGGAATCGAACCCAAAACCTGTGGTGTTTACAGCCACACTTGGCCCCCTGCGCCACTAATAGCCTCTTAAAATTTTCACTTATCTATTATGTTTTAGTTAGACAATATATATTTTTTTTAAATGCGCACCCACGTGGCATAAACTAGACGGTATCAGTAGTAGGTTCGAATCACACTAGGGTAAAAATACTGTCATATGGTGTTCATAAAGACAGCAAACAATATATAATATAGTATGAGCAAAATGACTGATCACTACATTCCTTTTAAAATCAAAGTTAATATTGCATTTTTAAAAAGTAATGAAGCAGTATCCAACACAA
>JAKRZM010000237.1:0-73296 GCA_036379175.1 Heliconius cydno galanthus
CAGAGTTACTTTCGAATTTATAATATAGGTATGGATATAGTAATTGATTATAAAAATTTAATTTTAATTTTTTGTTGTATATACATCATGTAAATCGGCCAAAAATCTCTTTTCCCGCATTATTATCTTCTTGTTCCGAAGTAAAATTAAAATTGAATTGAAGAGTGAAATACCTATTTTTTTTCTTCAGGACTTACTGAAAGGACACATGGAACGCTAAGTGAAAGCATCAGAATTGACTAACAAAATCATTCATATAAATCAGCTTCACGCTGTATCCCGCACACAGCAGGGTAGGCAGAGGGAACCTAATGTTAAGACACTCCGTTCCTCTTTTCTTCAATTCTGGAGGCATTGCGTCGACACCAGAGCGAAGAAATGGAAATATAAACGTAAATAAATATTTGACTTCCTCGAGTGGGGATCGAACCCACAACCGTCGTGTTACAGTCACATCCAAAGTCAAATCATTCCTATGTCATTTTTTAACACGTATACTACGTAAAATACATATGACACAAATGTCGACACTAAATTATGCCACTAAGGTCCCTTGATAGAATTCAAATGATAATTAGCGAGGTACCAAACAACATTTGAATTTAGTTTCATATTTACACATAAGGAGAAACGTATATCCCATACTCATTTTCCGTGTACATTTCAGAAATTCTAATATAAAAACAAACATAGTTTTAATATTTTTTTTTATTAAGTACGTAAACCACGATTTTTGCCTTACTATGCCTTACACTTAATATATATTGCTCCTTTAAAGTACTAAAAAGGTAAGTTCTAATGGGATTTTTTCAAAATTTCTCAACAAAATTTAATTATGCGTTTTCGAATCCACCTTATGCTTTTCGCAATCAAAATTGAAATGGAAAACTTCTCTTATTAGTAGTTCAAAACATTATATATAGCTTACCTAGAGACCGTCGATTTTCTTATGTACAAATGTTAAGTTGTTAACGATCCCAGTGGGGCTGCCTGTTTTTCAGGTACAACTGGCATCAATATAGCTACTGGTACTTTTATTTGGTGTTATATAAATAAATAATACCTACATTGTTCAAATATAAATTAAAACCATTTTTTTGACTATTCGTTACAGTGGATTCGATAACTATAAGAGAATTTGTACATAATCGAAGTGTAATAATACGAGTGAGAATCGAATCCNTACCTCAGTCAGTGAGGACAAGTCCTTTTATATATATAGATAATACCTACATTGTTCAAATATAAATTAAAACCATTTTTTTGACTATTCGTTATAGTGGATTCGATAACTATAAGAGAATTGGTACATAATCGAAGTGTAATAATACGAGTGAGAATCGAATCCATAGCCTATCCTGTTTATATTCACATACTTGTGCCGCTGCGCCTTGACGGCCTCTGTTGATGGCCTTACTGTTGATAACTATAACCAGAAAGAACTCTGTGACAATGGCAACATGTAAAAGATTTTTTGATGACAATTTTTTATAAATCCATCCATCCATCCATCAGCCTTTTAAAATCCACTGCTGGACATCCCCCAATGCTCGCCTATTTTTTATAAATGCTAGTTATAAATTCCAATGAAGAAACTAGAACATAAAAAATATTTTTAATATCACAAACTTAACGAATATTTTTCCATTATACGTGTAAAAGCTCATAAATAGTAAAAAAGAGACATCTGGTGGAAGTTTATTGAGTTAGTGCGGAGGATTTTTATTACCGTCCGCTGAATCGGCAAATTACTGAAACGTGCAACTACATCTGCTTTTAGGTTTATGGTTCCGTAGAGAATTACTTAAAACAATTTAATTATATAATCCCACTAAGTTTATTATGACTGACATAGCTATTTATTTTAAGCTGACCTATATGGAGGTATATGGTGGTGCCATTGGAGAGGCCTATATCCAGCAGTGGACGAGGACAGGCTGTGATGATGATGTTGATATGGAGGTAATCGTTGTGTTGTAAGCCGTTAAATTATAAAATGACTTTTCTACTTATTTTTGTAAATCTAAAATATAAATTTTAATTGTCATTTTTTTAAACGTACATATTAATTTTACTATTTTTAGGGTTCCGTTCCACAAAATGCATTACAATCACATCCTGGTCCCCCCCACGAAGTAAATATATACAGCTTACAAAGACCGATGCTAAGTCTCTACTAATCCTGTTACTTTAGAGGAGAATATATTAGACGATGCGCTAACAATTTTGTAAGGAAATTGCATGAATATAACCATTAATTTCATACATGGCTCAAACTTAAATGGGTTTATAACATACTATTCTAGCTAAGTTAATTTTGAACTACATTATAAGTTATCTTATTTTATTTATGTTTTTAAGACACTGCTTACGTTTAGCATGAAACCAGTGTTTAAATTAAAAGCTATTTTTAATATTTTCCATAGAGATAAGAAATAGAATCAAACTCTTATCTTAACAACGTAAAATGGATTTCACAATAAGGAATATGGATTAAAAGTATCACCAAGACAGAGACGCTCCGTTCCTCAGTTTCTGTTAAAAACCGAGACATTACGTGTTGAATGGCGGAACTAAACGCCGCACTTTGAGCCGCGCTATCAGAAAATATTACTGTGCCACTGCGGCATAATGGCTACGTTAGTTCTTTTATAATATTTACGATAATTATTATACTATCATACCAATTTGCATGACTTTCAGAGGTTTAATAGACAAAAGCCTCAAATCAACCAAGTGATTTGTCATTCGATTCACGCGACAATGGAGATGCCTGAAGATGAAACATTAATTCTTAGGAAATTTCTCACTGTTTTGCTTAGTTTCGGTTTGTGAACTACTTGTATAAGTATAATATTTCCGTACATTAATACTAATATTTAAATTTAGGCCGTAGTGGCGCAACGGCACAAGGGTGTGACTGTAACGCGACAATTGCGGGTTCGATCCCTACTTGAGGAAGTGAAATATTTATTTACGTTTACATTTCCATTTCTTCACTCTGATGTTGAGGCTCACGGCGTTCTGCCACTCAACACGCAATGCCTCCAGAACTTGGTAGAAAGTGGGGAATGGGATGTCTTAACACTAGGTTCCCTATGCCTACCGTGCTGTGCGTCGATACAGCGTGAAGCTGCTTTAATTTCATTTTTAATTTAACTTTAAGTAATGGGTACTGGTACGTGAGCTAAAAGCGAAAACGGCTTACAATTGTTATAAAATAATATTTATGAATTACGTTTTATTTTCACGTCTCTTCCATATTATGCAGAAGTTGAGAGCACCGTGGTGCAGGACGTGACGTACTACTGTAAGCGTGACGGGTGTGATGTCGATTTCCATTCGGGGGAAGAAAATATTTAATTAAAGTTGGGAACAGAAGAGTCTTAAACTCTTCTTAAACTCTTCTTAAACAGAAGAGTCTTAAAAAAACTTCTTCTCTAACCGGACGATGCAGGGAACTCGCAGATGTACTCATGAGACGTCGGGTCCAGTGTGCTTTCCTTCAGGAAACTCGCTGGAAGGGCAATAAGTCCCGTAACATCGGACAGGGTTACCGGCTTATATACACTGGGTCACCTTCAGGTAGAAACGGTGTAGCGGTAGTGCTTTCTGAAGAGCTTCAGAATGGGCTCCTTGAAGTTNAAGTACATTATAAGTTATCTTATTTTATTTATGTTTTTAAGACACTGCTTACGTTTAGCATGAAACCAGTGTTTAAATTAAAAGCTATTTTCCATAGCTTTAATGAAAATGTAATGCTATGGAAATATAAGAAATAGAATCAAACTCTTATCTTAGCAACGTAAAACCGATTTCACAATAAAGAATATGACTCGCTCCGTTCCTCAGCTTCTGCTCAAAGGCGAGTCATTAAGTGTTGAATGGCGGAACTAAACGCCGCACTTTGAGCCGCGCTATCAGAAAATATTACTGTGCCTTAAGGGCCACGTAATTTCTTTTACAATATTTACCATAATTATTATACTATCATACAATTATGTATGACTTTCAATTTCTTTAATAGACAAAAGCCTCAAACCACCCAAGTGATTTGTCATTCGATTCACGCGACAATGGAGATGCCTGAAGATGAAACATTAATTCTTAGGAAATGTCCGCACTGTTTTGTTTAGTTTTGGTTGGTGAACTACTTGTATAAGTATAATATTTACATATATTAATCCTAATATTTAAATTTAGGCCGTAGTGGCGCAACGGCACAAGGGTGTGACTGTAACGCGACAATTGCGGGTTCGATCCCTACTTGAGGAAGTGAAATATTTATTTATGTTTACATTTCCATTTCTTCGCTCTGGTGTCGAGGCAAAGCGAGGCTTTCAGTTCTGCCATTGTCACAACACGCAATGTCTCCAGAACTTGGTAGAAAGTGGGGAATGGGATGTCTTAACACTAGGTTCCCTTTGCCTACCCTGCTGTGCGCGGGATACAGCGTGAAGCTGCTTTAATTTGAATTTTAATTTAACTTTAAGTAATTTTCTGATACGTGAGGTAAAAGCGAAATCAGCAAACAATTGTTATAAAATAATATTTATGAATTACGTTTTATTTTCACGTCTCTTCCATATTATGCAGAAGTTGAGGGTACCGTGATGCAGGGCGTGACGTACTACTGTAAGCGTGACGGATGAAGAAAATATTTAATTGAAGGGAAGAAAATATTTAATTGAAGTAGGAAACATAAGTGTCTTAAAAAGTAACGAAGTTTGTTAACACTAGGTTCTCTCTGCCTACGAAACTAAAAAAAATATTATTTGATTTTTTATCACACAAAGAACTTGCTAAATCAGGTCAATTTAATTTATTTTTTCACAAAACTTAAGGAATTTTATTTTTAATCCTAGATCCAAAATATTTTATATTATTTAATATTCCACCTATTTATAATCTACTTTAGGCAAGATGAAAACGATAATTAAATTTTTACGGCTTGTTATTCGCAGCGCGGTGTTTACTGGGGGATATTTAAAACCCCATTAACCCAGTAATATATTTTTTATTAAATGAAATCTAATTCCAATGAATTTCAAACACATTTTTTCTTTTATCTTACCTATATTAAAAATATAATTAAAGAACTAGTTTCGACGCTATAATTGAAATAAGTCAAAATAAATGAACGAACTACAATATAAAATTAAATAATTTCAGTCTCTACTGTTTACATATAAACTAATTTTGTTTCCTGACACAGAACTAAGAACCATTGGGTTAAGTAAAGTACTAAGAGATTTACACAATTATTGTTCCTGCCCAAAAATTTGCGCGAAAATAAAGCTTATTTCGAAGATACATTAATGGCCGTTCAGACACGTGGTAGCCGCCAGGTTACGCAAACGCGCTGTTAGGAACCGCAAAATTGTATTATACATTACCACAGCTGCAGTTAATAAGCGGTTGCGGTTACTAGTCTCGTTGTTATGACGTGTGAACCTTGAGACGCCCACATTGCAATTGAACGATGCCTTCAGGAGTTTTGGTGCTACAGTAATAAAAAAATTGGTGACCGGAGTGTCGTAACTAGGTTCCCTCTGTGCTCCAGAGAACTGTAAACTTTAATATTTGATATTCATTTCAGCGTTATACGTGATCTTGAGATAAATAGTCTCGACAGACGGACGAACGGATATCAAAGAAATCCTATAGGGGTTCCGTTTTTTCTTTCTGCGATACAGAATCCTAAAAGTATTAAAAAAAAACAATATAATTGTTGTATTTCATATATTTTATAGAAACTGTATTTGTTGTCGTCAATGTAGATTCTACCTTCAGTTCATTATCTCACGATGATTCATGGAAAACTGGTTAACCTTACTTTCATTTGGTGTTCATTAAGAGACCTCATCAAGAAGCGCAAGGTTTGACTCAGTGGATCGTTAAATGACAAAGTTTCACGTTATAATTTATATCTGTCTCTCTCTATCTCTTTTGTCATATAACCTCTACAAAAAAAATCTAATATCTATATGATATTTTTATGATCGACGATTAAAAAAAATCCCAAAATGTAATTATTAAAATACTCTTTCGAATTAAGCCGTATATACGACAGTAGGGTGCAGCTTTGTATATTGTTAAAACTAATAAAGTAAGCGAAATGTCTAAAAAGAAATAATATATCTCCAAAAAAACGAGTATTTTTTATTTAAAGAATTATGTATTTTCAGTCTAGCGACAAATGTATTATTTCGCTTCAACGGAGACCGTAGAACTGGAGTTATATTCCCTCGCCGGAGGACGTAACTTGGGTTAGTAAAAAACTTTTATGTTCCATTTGTCTTGCGTTACCCTGAATACTAAATGATAAGACAATTTAGTTAATATATTTGAAAATTAATTATTTTTAGTGAAGAACGCAACACTTTATCATTTGTCTCTCCATTAGGATATTGAAGACGTCCAGCTGCTTATACCTAATTGACTAAATCCGATAGGCTTTTACTGAGTAATTTAGTTATACTTGCTAACATAGAGGTTAAATTCAATATTTTTTTCAGCTTCACGCTGTATCCCGCATTTTCGAAGCATTGCGTGTTGAGTGGCGGAACCAAACGCCGTCGATTTTATCATTCTTAAATAATATTCAACATATTAGTATGCTATGGTTATCGTGGGTATTCCATCGTTACTTTTAGATGCTTTCAAGTCGTATAAAAAGGTTTGTTCCTTTGGGAGCGACGTCTTCACCTTTACTACCTGCAATATCTAATATGGTCTACATACAAAGTACATAAAATAAAATCGTAAAGAGGCCACATATGTACGTAAAATATGTAACGTTTCTTGTATAATTTACTACTGTGTTATAGTAACAGAGAAAAGCAAGGAGGATCTGTCATGTTATACAGTCTAACTGTTGTAAAAATTAGATGTCTAATGATTCTTGTATGTTCCCTTCAGGCATTATTGGCTTTTATATTTCTTTGAGAACTCTTCTAGATATAATCTTTTGAGTATTTTATTTTATATATAACTAGCGGACGCGCGCAGCTTCGCTTGCGTATTTAGGGGTGAATTCCAAAAAACCACGAAACATGTGTTCAATGAAATATTTTTAAGAGTCAAATTTCAAATTTTATAAAAATCGCTGGTGATTTAATGATTTTTCCATACAAACTTTCAACCCCTTATTTGCACCCTGAGGAGGTGAATTCTAGAAAACCATGAAACACATGTTCAATTTAAGAGTCTAAATTTAATTTTTTATAATACACGGTGGCGTTTTAAAGATTTGTCTATACAAACTTTCAACCCCTTATTTGCACCCTTAGGGGAAGAATTCAAGAAAACATGAAACATGTGTTCAATTAAATACTTTTAAGAGTCTGAATTCCAAATTTTATGAAAATTGGTGCCGATTTAAAAAAAAAATCTGTACAAACTTTCAAACTCTTATTTGTACCCTTAGGGGGAGAATTCTAGAAAAAGATGAATCATGTGTTCAATTAAATACTTTTAAAAATCTAAATTTCAAATTTTATAAAAATCGGTGCCGATTTAAATTTTTCAAAATCCCTTCTTAGTGGATGTCCAGATTACGAAAGTAAACATCTGCCCAAATTTCATATTTCTATGCACAGCGGTTACGGCTGTGCGTGCGTATAAAAGGACTTGTCCTCAGTCAGTGAGGACAAGTCCTTTTATATATATAGATAAAATAGAATTTATAAAAAAAACTATTGAGGTTAAAGTGGGTTATACAAAAATATTTTAAATTATTAATAAATATTTCAATATACCTATAAATTTTATAGCATAACACTAAAAATATATTTTTTTGCAATTGTAGAAACCATTTATTTTTGAAATCTGTAAGTTGTAAATTACAAGAAACTTGTTCTTCATATTGTTTAATATAACAAATTCAAATACATTATTTAAATGTTAACTATCTATTCGAATATTAAATTAAAATAAACATTGCCGATAGTCAAAATATTCTCATAAAATTACTACAAACTTGAAATAATATTCTGACAGAATTAAAATAACAATGTAATATCAATAAAATATCATTTACTAATATTTTCAGAAGAATAACTGACACTTTAAGGTCATAAAATGTTTTTACGATTTCTTAACCCGAAAAGGCTAATAAATATTATACTCTCCTCCATTCATCCCTCTTCATTTTTCTAAAAAAAGTAACGTTAAAACGAAGACGTTGACGTTGGCTTTTTTTCTTAGTTACAGGGTTTTCTTTCCATTATTTCATTAATTTAATTTTCACCAAGCCAACCAGAGAGCAACAGAGTTATTAGCCATATTTTTTACACACTTTACTTTGATGTTTAATTACGCTTCACGCTCGCATGTTAGCTTGCGTAAAGTAGAAACTAGAGACTTTTTTGCCCATTTCGAGACTCTGTGTGTTGAGTGGTGGAACTCAAAGCCGTAGCAGAGAGATACCATGGAAATATTTCACGTCCCCTGAGCGATCGATCGAGCTCACTACCACCCAGTTTTCAGCCAGGCTGCCCCAATGTCTTTCACATTCAAATGTGACAATGTCATCATTGACGTCTCTTAAAAACTAAAGAGAAAAATATATAATGCCATATATCGAGAAATCAATCAATCGAGAAAAATATATTTTAATATTTAATAGTTAATTAATACGAACTGGTGAAACAATAGCTTTAAATGTTGTTTCTCTTTTCAGGTGAGCTTGTAATAGATTAAGGTTAAAGAATATTTGTAAAAGTGTGAACATTAATTTACGTAATAAATCTCTTTTCAGAGCAACTCAGTTCTAGTTATAGTTTTACTGTTCACCCTAATATCCAAGGATAATTATAAAACACATTATATATACATAACGCAAAAATTAGCTTAATTCAATATAGAAGAAGAAGATAATCTTCAAATCTGCACGTTTGCTGTTCAATTGTAAACAGAACTGTTGAATTTCTTGGTCTTGTGAAATCGATGTTACCGGAGTCTTATAAGATTCCAGCGCAAGCCGAGTAAATAACGTTCACAGCTATCAGGGATGCATGAAAAAGAGTTCCGCTTGCACCAGCTTTTGTTACATCTATTTATATTCACTTCTTGTTTTCATCTAGGTCACTGTTTATACAATACAATACAATACAATATCCTTTATTGCACAAAATCATCAAATATCTGTGCATTGAAGATTATACAATTTTAAACCTAAAGCTAGCGTTCTTCTAAAACATTTATCTAGACCAGTGATTCCCAATGGTCTATATCGACCCTCAGGGGTCGATAGAACTGCAAGGGGTCTAGGTGGGCGAAAAAAAAATTAGGGGTCTATGAAATATAAATGTACAAACAAAGTGTTAGAAACTACTGCACTACTGTTGGAAATTTAGGTATTTCAAGGTAAATAGAAAGGGGTCTATCTAAAACTGAAAATCATGACAACGGGTCTACGATAGATAAAAGTTTGAGAGCCTCTGATCTAGACTATATTACATAGTTACATTACGGTTATTGTCAATTATTTATGAGACTTAAAAGGAAAAGCGAACGAAAGCTCTCTTTATAGATCGGAACGAACTGTTCTGGATAATAGGCACTCAATCACTGCTATATACTGCTTTAATATCTATTGTAGCTGCAATCCTCCGTCCGTTGCTATTTTAAATAACAAAAATAATAATAACCATTTTCATAAATAACGATTTTCGATTAACATAACCAATTTAAATGATAAATGGTAAAAGGAGAGGATGTTTGCCATTGTGGAATGAATAAACGAACAATACGATGTTAAAGTTCCTTTCCTTATTTTTTTTCAGGGTTTCTATTGTCTGTTCTAATAAAATAAAATAAAATATAAATCAGCTTCACGCTGTATCCCGCATACAGCAGGGTAGGCAGAGGGAACCTAGTGTTAAGATACTCCGTTCCCAACTTTCTGCTGAATTTTAGAGGCACTTCGTGTTGAGTGCCAGAACTCGACGCCGCGTTATGCCTCGACACCAGAACGAAGAAATGGAAATATAAACGTAAATAAGCATTTAACTTCCTCGAGTGGGAATCGAACCCACAACCCTTGTGCCGCTGCGCCACAACGGCTTCAAATATAAAATGTATTCGCTATTAAAATAATTGAATTAAATGAATATTATTATATTTTTAAAGAAAAAGAAATCCGTTTTAAAATATATCATGACTGCAATAATTTAACATAAGTTTAAGTAATTAAATGACTTTGTTTGCTGAATGAAATGAGAAAATCATAGTTTTTGAAATTAGACCATTTCCATTGCATTTCTAGGTTATGCAATTTCAACAACAAGGAAAAGTATGAAACTGGTTTTATTCTGCATATTTCGAAAATTCAAAGTGCAACAAATCCAGTAAGCTTTTAGCAAACTGTCACTCATCACCGGAAATTAAAAATGTACGGTAGAAAGGCTACGCTAAGAATTCCGCCTACGCGAATATAAATATTCTTGATGACATATTTTTTGATTTTTCATATAGCATGGTAGGTAAAGGGAAACTAGTGTTGAGACACTCCGTTCCCCACTATCCGCCGAATTTGTAACGAATTCAACAATTTTTCAGCAAATTAAATCCAGCAATCTAATTGTTTCTCTTTATACATATACTAGCGGACGCGCGCAGCTTCGCTTGCGTATTTAGGGGTGAATTCTAATAACCCATGAAACATGTATTCGATGAAATATTTTTAAGAGTCTAAATTTCAAATTTTATAAAAATCGGTGGCGATTTAAATATTGTTCCATACAAACTTTCAACCCCTTATTTGCACCCTTAAGGGGTGAATTCTAGAAAACCATGAAACATATGTTCAATTAAATATTTTTAAGAGTCTAAATATCAAATTTTATAAAAGTCGGTGGCGATTTAAGAATTTTTCCATACAAACTTTCAACCCCTTATTTGCATCCTTAGGGGGTGAATTCTAGAAAACCACGAAGCATGTATTTAATTATATACGTTTAAGCGACTGAATTTCAAATTTTATAAAAATTGGAGACGATTTAAAAAAACCCTATACAAACTTTCAACCCCTTATTTGTTAGGGGGAAAATTCTAGAAAACGATGAAACACGTGTTCAATTAAATACTTTTAAAAATCTAAATTTCCAATTTTATAAAAATCGGTGCCGATTTAATTTTTTTTCCATACAAACTTTGAACCCCTATTTCACCCCATTAGGGTTAAAATTTTTCAAAATCCCTTCTTAGTGGATGTCCAGATTACGAAAGTAAATATCTGTCCAAATTTCATGTTTCTACGCACAGCGGTTACGGCTGTGCGTGCGTCTTACCTCAGTCAGTGAGGACAAGTCCTTTTATATATATAGATAACGTAACATGAAACAGAGAGCTTAGAGAGATGGATCTATTGAACCAATTTAATTACATTTCGTTAATGTATTATATTCTGTATTAATGGAAATACACTATGCACAATGCCTTTAATAGCGTGCGTATATACACTTTTTAAACGGTTTTTTAGTCATATATATTGACGAGATATTCATATACTTCAGGCCGTCGCGTCGTGGCGGTTACGAGTTCGATTCCCACTCGGCAAAGCGCAGTTTTGAGTTACGCCACACAACACGCAATGCCTCCAAAATTCGGCGGAAAATGGCGAACGGAAATAGGTTCTTTTATGTTCCCAGGTTCCGTCTGCCCCCTATGTACAACGTGATGCTAAAAGAATTGGATAAATTTTCTGTTAGCTTTTTAAAACAAACTAACGTGCTTCGGACGCATATCAATAACCGTATACATATTTGTTTTCAAATATGTATACGTGTAGTACAAACATTAACGAGCACGTATGCGCCTCGCGTTGTTTATTTACGAATTTAGTTTCTGTTACACCTTTTTCAATATGAAACGAAAAAATAATTATATAGTCGTTATATTTAGTTGCAAGCAAATTTTTTACTGTAAGTTCTTTATTCTTCTCTATTATCTATTGAGTGTTGTCGTACTGATAAATAAATAATGCTAAATATATAATAAAAAATTCTAATTTGTAAATGGAAAGGATTTTTTTTCTTGACAATTCTTGTTTAATTAAAATTAGACAACGTTGGCACAATAATAATAATGACTATAAGTGCGACAGGTTATGAGTTCAATTGCCATTCGAGGAAATGAAATACATATTTACTAATTTGATATTTTCATCTAGCAACTAAGCACGGCGTTCAGTTCCGCTTTTCAGCCATACCTCAAGAATTTGGCGAAAAGTGAAGAACGATAACATTTTAACGGTAACGGAGTCTTTTAGCACTAGGTTCTCGGGAATCTGAGAATCTGGGCTCCCTCTCGGTTAAAAAATATATAAGTATAATTTGTAAAGCTTAAAAAATATATATAAAGAGACATTATTTACACGCCTACATTATTCAGTCTACCCACAGCAATAATTCAAGCTCGGGTCAGTCATATCAGTTTTCTGTTGTCTCGACCGCGACCAGCTCGGGTAATATTATATTATGAAAAATAATATTATTTGGGCTTCACTGCACAATAATCTTTAGTAATAAATCAGCTTCACGCTGTATCCCGCACACAGAAGGGTGGGCAAAGGGAACCTATTGTTAAGACATACCGTTCCCCCCTTTCCGCCGAATTCTGAAGGCATTACGAGTTCAACGTCGCGCTTTGTCTCGACACCAGAGCGAAGAAATGAAAATATAAATTAAAATAAATATTTTATTTCCTCGACTGGAAATCGAACCCACAACCATCGCGTTACAGTCACAAAATATTACGGTTTTTATTTAATACTATATGTTATTATTATGTAAGAGGTTTGCAGAGATCGTAGAGATTGGCGCTCTGTTCTCTCTGGCTACCGAAAAGAAGAAGGGATAAAGCGTAGAGCTAAAAAAAATATTTATATGATACAAATACAAAGAAAATATATATATGTCAGTAGGAATGTTCGATTTTTAGGCCTGCTTGTAAATATTGATATTGATGACATGACAGCCTTCAGTATATTATAATCGTCACGCAACTCACAGAAGCGTTTTTACGTTTTATGTCCACCACGTAATACAATATTTATAAAAATAATGAAACCTTCGAATGTTAATGAATTTCTATTTTGAAATTAGTTATTTTTCAAGTTTAACCTGTCACGCGAGAGTGGTGCTTCATTATCTGACTGCGCGACGCAAAGGATGATAATGTGTTTATCATTCTGTGTATGTATGTTTCTTTGTTCCTATGTAGCGTTGGCAACGCAACAAAGAACGACCGATGTTAATGATTCTTAAGTAAATCCATTGGTTTTCGCCTCGTGAGTGCCACAAGAACGGTGAGCAATACTCCACACAAAATGTTTTAAATTCAAGAGTAAATAAAATCGTAATAGCTTTAGTTCTATGGCTATTTCGAACTAATATAAATCATCGCTGCTAGTAAATTTAAATGAATACTGTCAAAATGATACGTGCTCAATTGGTATAGCCCGTACATATATATTTCAACTCAAGCAAATTTCCAATAAAAATTGATATATACCTAGCAGGTATATATTAATATTAAAAAATAACCAAAATATTAACAACTTGGGTGTCTAGACGAAATCATATTCAATTTCTAATCGGGTGAACACTAAATGTTCAAAATTTCAGAATTTACGGCGCTAAGGTTGATAAACCTTGTATTCGTCCGATCGTTCTCCCTCTATTATGATATCAAGCCTATCATATTTGAAATAAATACTAAAATTAATTCATTCAATTTATTTCACTT
Organism: Heliconius cydno galanthus; assembly: GCA_036379175.1. NCBI lineage: Eukaryota > Metazoa > Arthropoda > Insecta > Lepidoptera > Nymphalidae > Heliconius > Heliconius cydno. The sequence continues at coordinate 13,753 of JAKRZM010000237.1, forward strand.
CAGAAACAGATAGTAATTTCATTTTATCATTCAATTTTATTATTCAATTGAAAAGTGACAAGAGAATATACGCCGAGATTGTGATTTCTTATTAAAAAAAACTTTAAGAGTAATAATTGTTTTTAGCATGGTGGGTTTCAAATTTCGATACCATACGATTGTAAGCTACAGGTTCACGCTGTATCCCGCACAGAGCAGGGTAGACAGAGGGAACCTAGTGTTAAAACACACCGTTCCCCACTTTCTGCCGAATCCTGGAGGCATTGCGTGTTGAGTGGCATAACGAGTGGTGCTTTGCCTCTACACCAGAGCAAAGAAATGAAAATAGAAACGTAAATAAATATTTCACTTCCTCGAGTGGGAATCGAGCCTACAACCGTCGCATTACAGTCACACGAAGACCTAGTAAGTAAGATATCAAAAGCTTAATAATACGCTTTTGCCTTATGCAAATTCTAAAATTTATTTTCAAAGTATTTACGATAAAATAAAACTTTTTATATAGCTTAAATATAAACTTTAACATTTTAAAGTTTATATATATTATAATTATTTCCTCACTAATAATTTTTATATTCCATATGTTTTTATATAACGATTCGAGTACTAGTGACAATGAACTATTCATAATGGCCATTAGGTACATAAGAGACCTTGAGCCAGTAGCGGTTAAATATTGCATGCCCGTTAATGACCAAACTGAAATAGTCATGTTTTTACTTTTTACATGTTTAACATGTTTTCTGAAATTAGCTTAAAAAAATTCTTAGACAGACATTTTCTTTTTTGCTTCAGCTTCACATTATATCCCTAATATATCAGTGCCTACATAATATATAGATAAGAACTTAAAAGGACCAAAGAATATTCCATCAAGAATCAGAAGACACTCTATTCTCCTGTTTTCACTGGTCTTTGTTTGGCCAAATCAGGAAAAGTAAATTAATCACTGCCATTATACGATGGCATTTACTAGATCTTTAAAAAATCGCTACCAACCGACCTTCCAATCCAGTTAAAATTTCCTATACTATACGATTACTATAGTATATTAATCTGATAGAAAATGAGGTCAGTTGATTTTCATAAACAAACTCTTTCAATAAATTTCGTATATAAAATTTAAAGAAATTACTAACCTATTTAATTAATTAGTGTATTCATTTACACTCGTTGCTTACTTACGGTTGTTACCCTTGTTATTTTAATGTTATTTATTTAGGATACTACTTTACACATTGCCAATTATTTAAGGCTCCGTTGACGGCTGTGGTCTCAAATATAAATTTTATGATAAAATATTTTTTCTTCTTATAGGTATGTAATGTAGATAGTTATATTAGTAGTCTTTTTGGGCTCCACGCGTTATGCCGACACTGAGGCAAATAGAACCTAGTGCCAAGACACTCTGTTCTCCAATTGATGCCTAAATTCGAGTTGAATGGCAGATAGAATCTTTTGTTTCATTATTTTCAGTAGCCCTTTATTTCTTAGTGGTATCCATTAACAATTTTCATTCTCCACTTTTCTCCGAACTCTGAAGGTATTTCATTTTCATGGGCGGAATTCAACGCCGCACTTTGCCTCGTTACCAGAGCGAGGAAGTGAACATATTAATCGAACCCACAACTATTTGCATTCTGCGTCACGACTGGCCTTTAACGTGACCTTAGGGTCTAAGAAGAAGAAAAAAACACCAACATATAAAAAACATGAAAACAAGATATATCACTCTTCAAGATAAAGCCTACAAATATGGAAAGCGGAAAGGATCCTCCCACCGTCGATCCCGTCACATAATAACCTTGATAGGTTTGAGTGATGGGTACCTACGGGCTGTCTGGTAAATGTAAATTCCTAACGGCGCCCATGCCTCTTGCCCGTTTGTGACGCGTCCTGTCGTACAAACGATTTGGAAGATATATTATATGACACGCCTTGTCCCAATTTCGATGGTCTATTTCGTTTTAGGTGATAACGTCTTTTGTTTTTTTTGAATGAGGTATTTTGACATTTTGGTTTTTTTTATTATTTTTATTTATAGATAAAATTTTAATTCTGGGGTTATTGAAAAATGTTTTAAAATGCCTATATCCGGTATTATTTTTAAGTTCAGTCAAATAGACTTAAATATATTTCAAAATTCGTATTGCGAATCGTGATCATGTTATCATATCACTAAATTAGAAACCACTTTGAAAATAATAGGTCCAAAATCAACAATGTGCTTATCTAAATAAAATCACGATATATGTAAATAAAATCAAAATGGCCAATACAAAACCCACGTGTAAACGGTCTTTATGTTCGCAATTTACATTTAAAGTGGGATAATTTAGGTCAAAGTGTTCGTACACAGTGGTGTTTGTTCCTCTCAACACCGACACTCGCCAGCCAGTGTTGTTTTTGTTGACATCAGCCTATCCTTGGGTTTATGGGCTATTTTATCCTTATTTTATATACCTACGCTACTGGTATTTCAATTGCAAATATTGTTTACTGCGAACTTTTACTACTTCCTCAAAAAACATTATTCATAGGTGAGCAATACTCTCAAGAATATTAGAATTTAGTTTAAGAGGTGTCCTTATTTTTGGTATGTAATTAGATATAGAACATTAGATACGTTTCCATATATTAAATGATATTATTAACAACAAAATTTATTCATTTATAAAGTAAATATATATATAGCAGCAAGTAAATATTCTTGAATTAATAATGGATATTTCGATACCGAAATATCGTTCACAGAATAATTTATAATCATAAAATATACGAACTTGGGAATAATGTGTGTTTAGTATAACATAAATATATATTTTTCTAATTTGAAGATTTTTTAGGGTTCCGTACCTAAAAAGAAAGAAGGTGAACCCTTATAGGATCACTGTTGTCTATCTGTCAAGACCATTCATCTCGTATTCCCGTGGAGGTATCAAGCTGAAATTTATATTATACATATAGAAGCTACCGTAGACCTTAGCCCTTAACTAGCCTGTTACCCTGCCTGTACCTGTATCTACGGTACCTTGGAGAAAGGTACACGTCTCTACGCATCATTTTTGCTGCCTTTTAAAGAAAGAGAAGACAGCAATTAATAATAAAAAGCATTTAATAATAAAAAAAACAAAAAGCTTTCCTCTAATAGTAAATTAAAAGAAAAACAAAGTACTTCTGAATATCAAAACGTGTACTGAAATATATTCTAATAATTTCCACACTTTTATAACAGATTCCATTCACATGAATTATTAATTATTCACGTTTATGCATTACTTCTTTGTTTACCACAAAACTTCAATCAGAGGCACAGTATTAAATGCAACAAGTACTCATTGTATTGAGAGGTTTCAAACGAAACAACGTTTTGCTCTAGACAAGATGAAAAGTTCTTTATGCTGATATTCATTGTTCAAGAAAAATATTTTGCCTTTTTTTATAGCGCTAGCATTCTTTTATTAGGAAAATATTTAACGAATTTTAAATTATCCAGTATTTTGCGAAAATAATGCTGTTGATATTAAGAATAAACCGGACAAGAACGAGTCGGGCTCGCTTACCGAGGATTCCGTACAAAAATTGAAGGTCTCGAGATTTTTGCAAAATTTAAGCATAACTTAGCTGCTAGGTTAGCTTAGGCTAGGTCAACCGCAAGTACCCTATGAATTTTGATTCCCTTTATAGTATTAAAATGGGACCGTTGATATGAATATATGGTTTGAATTTGACAGACAGAGGGATGGACAACAAAGTTATCTTATAACTTATAAGGGTTCCCTTTTTTCCTTAAAGGGAGGGTAACGGAACCCTAAAAATACAAGTTCTTAAAATTTTATCCCAATTATCATTTATTTTAGGTATTTATATCTTGGTTGTTAAAACTAAAAATAGTATACAATATATCTATTGTATACTATTTACTATTTACTATTTCTATCTATTTTAAGGGCGCAGGATCGGACGGAGTGGCGAGAATTAGGGGAGGCCTATGTCCAGCAGTGGACGTTGAAAGGCTGATGGATGGGTGGATGGATACTATTTACTATCGAAAGTATCCCTTAATCTACGCTAGTACGCTTAAAGTGTGAAAGTTGAAATTAAGAGAAGATTACATATAAATGTTTCTACAATGCCGTACCATGGCCTGAGGCAGATTAAAATGAAGAAGACCTCATGTTAACGTTACTTCAACATATTTCATCCAATTTCAAAAATACTGCCTAAGGCAGTCTTGTCGTGCCTCGAGATATAGGAATACCCAAAATCTTACATAATTTCACCTTGTAGTGTTGTGAGAACTTGTTGCGCAAACAATGGTACATTTTGATATTATAACTAAGATAATGGATTTTTTTTACCTTAATCAATGGCTTTCTTTTGTTATATTTGTATTTAATTTTCACAATTTATAATATAAATTCTTAAAACTCAAACACAATTAGGCAGATTTGTAACAAAAAATAAAGGAAGATATTTTATATTAACAAAAATATTATAATGTTATTATTTCTTAAATGAAATTATTTCACTAAAAAAAATTATCGCAAATTATTTGAGAGAGATTTATTTAGAAAAATTCAAATATAATTAAAAAGAAAAAAATGGAACCTTTATATAAAATCGTTTTGTTGTCCGTATGTTTGTTTGCCTGTCTGTCTGTCTATCAATGAAAAAAAGCATTAAAACTTATATTTCTAGTTAAAGTAAGTTTGTCAACTATTATAAGTTATGAGTTGTACTTTTTTTAAACTGTTGCTGGCGTTACTATTTTAATTGTAAGCTATTACAATAATGAGAATTAAATGGATATAGAAATATATATTTCGATAAAAATAAAACATAACTAACATATACCTTAACAAAAATAAACATTAAAATGTTTAAATGAAATCACAATATACCCATAAAGCTTTTATGTGAAGTTCTAGCGTACGAAATTAATTAAAAACTTGGAAAGCGGGGCAACGAAAACACTGTAGAGACGGGAATGAGCAGTTAATATTTAAGTTTTATTCATATAGCACATTCGCTAATCAACAGATAGTATCGTAAATCTTTCCTTCTTATCTTCTCTTCTTATAAATTTAAGACAATAAGTAGGCACTGAAGCCCAGTCTACTTTAATCTACAAAAAAACATTAATTACATGTAAAATTCATATGTATACTAGCGGCGAATAACTTGTAATTACATCCAAGTCATAATATTGTCTTTCAGTTATATAGAAGAGAAATGTGAAATGAAATTCTTTTAAGTAAACAAAAAACCGATGCCCTTTAAAGAGTTTTACTTCTATGTCATTGAAATGAACGAAACGAGTAGGCACTGAAGCCTAGTCTAATAATAATTCACTTATATGTATTTATTCTACTACTAAAATATGATAACTTAAGTACCTTTAAGCGTAAAATATAGTATAAGTTTCTTATATTTATATTAAGTATTTTACTTCCAACTGTATCGACGAAAAACTATATACGAATATATTTATGAAACCAAGCACAAAATATAGGTGAGAATTTGCTGGTAACATACGAGTATATATAAATTGTGAACACTACGTGCGTACAAAAACGAATAATAAGAATGTTTTTATTTTTGCAAACTTGAAAAGCATGAAAACGCTATCAACTTTATTTCAACAGTATTCTTAGCTGCTGTAATCCTATTCTCTATCGGAATAACAATGATGTAACGAAAATATTACATTTCTAGGCAACCCATAGTACTAAAGAAAATAGCAAAAATAGAAAGTCACGTAAAATAAGAGCTTAAGATTTTATACAATTTTATTTTATAGCTCAACACGATTGTGATTTTAGATGGGAATTAAATTAAAAAAATAAATCAACTTCACGCTGTATCCCGCACACAGCAGGGTAGGCAGGTAACCTAGTGTTTAGACCCTCCGTTTCCCATTGTCCGTCTGGAGGCATCAAGTGCAATGCCACGCTTTTGGAAATAGTAGAAAAAAATTCTCAGATATTGAATTTTCATATCCACGAAAAAGTTTATCACGCACAACAGCTTTTGATCCATTTCCATATCCTATCCTATCCTATCTATACTATCTATACTAATATAATAAAGCGGAAGAGTTTGTTTGTTTGTTTGTTTGTTTGAACGCTAAGATCTCTGGATCTACTGGNATAAAATTTACGCAGAAAACTTACGTAATTCTATGATTTATTAGGACCTCGCCTTTGGAGTTGGGAGACAGATGACTTGTATAAAATATGAGGCAAGATAAAATTATAATATAAAAATGTTATTACCATGAATTATTTTAATCCATGAGTCCATCGTAGCAGTAAAATATCGTTTGATTGTAAATTATAATTTCCGTCATATCTCACAATTTGCGGCGTTGAGATACGCACGTAACACGTAATGTTTCGAAGGCTAGCTCAAAGCGAAGAATATAGTCTCTCTATCTTTCTGTCTACCTTGCTGATTGTAGAATAAAGAGTAATGTTGAAGAGAAATAGATTATTTAAATATAATTATTGTATTTTCTCTTATTTTAAGTATCATGATAAATATCATTAACTTATTTAGATTAAAGAAATATTATATTTCCCTTTCAATATTCGCACGAAACTAGATTGGACTTTATGCTTTTTAGAATTTGTCAAAATATTTATATGGATTTTATGTAACCTTCTTGGATTAAAAATTTATGATATTTTGAAAAAAAAACTAAAATTTTACTAATTAATTAATATTATTTTATTTAAAATTTTATTATTAACAAGATTATCTTGACCAAGCATAAATAAAGTACATCCCTTAAAAAAGCACCTCAATGTTTCATTTATTTATCAGGTAAATGTCCAACGGAAAGTAACGAGCCAGTAAGCGTGTTTTGAATTTATAAAATTATTACGAAGCCTCAGAAATATTAAATGATGAAGTATTTGGTTTCCTTTGTAACGTTGAATTCACTGAATTTTGAAATAGAATATACTATATATATAGCTTAACGTAGAGATTAAGTATTTTTTTTATAATTATTGTTTGATCATGGCACAGCTAAGAAAGAATGCTGATTGTTAACATGAAAAACCGGAGTGAAATTCTCTCTCAGAGATCTTCTTATATGTATATCATTTTAAAGATTTTATCACTAAGCAAAATTATTACTTTATATCCGGCACCAGCTTTTTTCAGCTATACTATCGTATTGCTAACTTGCTTTGCACTTAGCAGGGTATGCATAGAAAAACTAGTGTTTGGACACACTGTTTTCCTCCTACCACCTGAATTTGAGTCATTGCGTGTTGAGTAGTGAACTCACCGCTGCGCTCTCTTTCCAGAGCAGGGAAATAAAATAATTCATACTCACGAGTGGGGACCGAACAGACAACCATTGAAATTATAATAGCTATGGATGGACTAAAATATATCTGTACGGTTCGCAAAACGTAAAAAAAATCAATTAAAATAACGGAATGTGTGCGTATAAACAAGGAAGTTTTATATAAAAACATGTATATGTACATAGTTTTTGTTACAACTATTCTAACCTAGTTTATACTGTAGAGACCTACATAAACAACGTTACTTGTTACAGATGAACCTCGCGTAGCGTTGAAATGAAATATTGCATTTTTTCAAAAAGAAATATAATCTTTGATTTACTTTCTTTCATCATACCGTAAATATTTCTATGAATATTAAATTTTTGAAAATCAAATAAATTGACGCCATTATTGGCCTTTAATGTGAAATTATAAACATCAATACTTATAAGCTTAATAATAATATATGGAATTTTTTATAATAATATTTAGGTTTATAATTTATTTAAATGAAATAATAAATCTATCTTAATGAAAAATAATGTAAATGTATGCGAAAAATTGAATATATCTTATTAGATCCTACGAAAAATGTAATATATCTTATTAGATCGTACCTCCTTTAAACTATTTCAGTATATCCAACAAATATGATAACAATGTTATTAATAAAGCGATTTCAAACTTTTATATTCGCAAAGTTTCTTTTGTCTGAAGTACTTTACTATACAAAATTAATTAAAAACTGGAAATGCAAACGGTCTTGGCGGACGCGTGAATGAACCGAGCTTTAGAACTCTATAATATATATTTCTACTATGTAACTATTATTTAAACTTTTATATACCGCTATCGTTTTATGTTAATGGAATTATTGTTATAAAAAAACTATATTTATTATTTTTTTATTATATATTATTTTTTATATTATAACAAAATTAATTAAATATATTATATATTAATTTTGTTATAATATAAATAATGTATATAAAATATAAATATACTGCGTTCCGTACCTAAAATAAAAAAAAACATTTATTGATCATATCTATATAGTGATCCTATGATTTTGTTTTCGCTCGGTCTGTCGGTCAAGACCGTTTCTTTCGAAACCACGTGGAGTTTAAGCTAAATCGGATTAATATTCCAATTTGCAGTACCTCTGTAAACAAAAAAAAATGCTTCTAAGTCAATGCAATTAAAACAGCGCCTCTATGATTCGTTTTTGCCACATTTTTTAAATAAATGTATTTTTTAATTAGAATATTTTGATTTATCATAAAAAAAACTTTTTATAAAATATAACGATTTTATAAAATAATGTTTCATTTAAGATACGTATACTATCTAAATCAAATCAATTAAAGTAGCTAATAACAAAGCTGGTTTGAACACAAGAACGATATATTCACTTATTTCATTACTGGACTCGAAATTTTAATTTAGTCATGACCAATCAATCTCCAAGTAATATTATAAATATAAATTTTTCAATTTAAAGCGTTAACAGCGGATAAAAAATCTTATGTGAAAAATAACGAGTGTTTTAACGAGTGCACTCCAAACTCTCTTATATAAATGTGCTCTTGAAATATAACTAGCTGTGGCCAGAGATTTTTGCGCTTGAAGAACATAAAAAAGGCGTAAATAATATGAAATAAATATTTTATAATTTAAAAATATTATTATATGTAAGTATTAAATATCAGTATAAATAGCATGTGTATTCAAAAAATGGACCTAAATTGTAGACATTCTTTGTTGAGCTTAATAACTCAATGTCATACTTTATAATAATCATTACCCCGAGTGGGAATCGAACCCACAACTATCGCATGTGCATTCAGGCATGGTTCAATGGATATGATCTCTCTCAAAAAAATATTTAAAAATGTTTTTTATATGGCTTATAAATTTTCAATCTCTTTAGATCTACGAAAGTATATCGATCATTGACCAACAAACAAGGGTAAGCTATTTGTATTACATCAAGATCAGGATTAAAAAGGTACTACATATTCAGTTCATGGCCATCAATTCTTAAACGGTTTCCTTCGTTTTCTTTCAATATCGTTTTCTGTGGAATCCAATATTATTTACTAGGGAGGGCTAACTAAAAATTACATGTACGTAATGTAAAGAAATATGTTGCGTTTTTTTTGTATGAAATACAATAAAGTTAATAAAAACATAGTACAATCAATTCTTATTGCTAAAGTATTTTTTTCAATTAATGTAGTAGCTATTGTAATAGGAATTATTGAGATTTTTATATTTAAATTACTCCAATTTTTTTAAAATATGTTTTTTATGTATCCCACATAATAAATATTGATATAATTCAGCATTGTTAAAATATTAATTCCATTTAAGAATAGTTTACAATAAAAGGAAATTAATCTACTTACCTTGCTCCTGTAGTGGAGGTGCTCTTCTCTCTTCTCGTCTCTCCATCGCACACGCAATATCACTCACTTTTATTTACATCGCGATCATTATCAGCTTTCTTTCTATATATAATACTAATATTATTTAAGATTTTTTTAATAAATCCAATATTACAAAAAAAATTATAATAAATCTTGCAAATATTTCCTTTACTCGTATATTTATAATAATCGTATACAAAATTTATTTTGACTTAACACTAGGTTCCCTCTGCCTACATTGCTACAAACAAGATACAACGAGAAGCTAAGATAGAGAAAGAGATAGAGAAATAAATAAATATTCAAAAAGAGGCTAATTATAATATAAATAAGCATCATCTCCGCACTCAAAGCCAACTTTATCGTAGCCTTTGCTACGAGACGACGCTACGAACATTCTACGGCGTAGCAATTATGGCATGCAAATGGTAAATTAGCGAACATATAAATTATTATATTTTTCCTGCCTACACACAAATGAAAGGAAACAATTTCGTAGTTAAGATTAATTGCTGATAAGAGGTACAACGTAGAAATATTTTATAGCTACATATTTTTATATTAAGTATAGATTCGACGAAATATTTTTGAATTGTCACAAATATACATGCATACTATTAAGAAAATTAAATTAATCAGCATCACGTTATATCCCGCACACAGTAGGGTAGGTAGAGGGATTTTAGTGTTAATACACTCCTTTCCCCATTTTCCACCGAATTCTGGAGGCATTAGGTGCATTAATTGAATGAATTTTATAAAAAAAATATTTTGCTGTGAAAACTGAAACTTAAGTACTTTTAATCTATTTCAACTATTACCTTGATTAGTTTATAGCTAATAGCCAAACTTGATATTAATTTTATTTATTTAAATTAATGCAATAAAAGATTCACTAAGCACGCGAACAACACTTTTAAAACCCAGAATATAAAACAACTTTATTAAATATTTAATTTAAATCCTCCTAACTAAATTTCCCGCTTTAACACCGTAAACTTTTCGTAGCTTCTATCCCATAACTTTTTATAAATAGTAAAATATCACTGAATTATACAAAATCTTTTATTAAATTTCAACTTTTATTATTGTTTTTATAGAAACGTTAAATATTATTTAGTTTTTGTAGGGTGGGGTGCGTAGGGTAACTGTTCACACGCTCGCACTGGCGGGGTCTTCCGAACCGACTGAGTACTGCCGTGGCAACTTCCACGCTACTCTCTTTGACCTTACATAAGCACTTTATGCTATCGACTACCACCGTTATCAAAGTTTGAATAACACAGAATATGGGTATTGTCCGAAATTGCTTTTGAAAATTAATATAAAACAACTTATTTATTATTTTTTAAAATATTGCTATTTTATTTTATATTTTTTTAAAAATGATATTAGTATTTTTAGCATAATAGTAAGTTCTCTGTAAACAAATCTATCGAATTTAATTGGAATAGTAAATTCTTTTATTTTTAATTTATTCAATTTGCGAGCGATCACCAACTCCATTGTAAAAATTTCTGACGGCGATATTTCGACGTTTTAAATAATAACGACAAAGATCGCTTGGATAGTAAGTATCTAAAGATTGTCGCAGGTTTACACCTGTTAGTAATACTGATTTGAACATGGGTTCAAATCGTGGGGGTATTAATATCTATTTAAGTTTTCTATCTTAGTTATTATATTTAGGTACTTAAGAATATCTAGCTTTTTAATTGAAATTTTCTGTAGTTGCACAGGAAATTATAATATGGCGCACAGCTATGATAATGAGTCATAAAACTAAATTATAAATAATATTTTATTGTGAAAAAGAAAACAGAGACATATAACTCCATTCGCTATATAATTTTAAAAACAATATTTATAAGAATAGTTAATTATCCAATTTAGTATTCGTCTTCAAACCCATTACCATCGTGTTTACACTCTGACGCTGTGCTACTTCACCATAACAACCTCAAATTCTACGCTCTATGTAGACAAGACGCTGCGTTAAGCTCCATTACTCAACTTGCCATGTCTCAACAATTAAGTGGAAAATGGGGAACGCTGTAACGTTACGATAGGTTCCCTCAGCCTGCTGTGAGTAAAAAAGTGAATAGTTCATCTAAGTATTAATAGTTACTAATCTGTAGAAAAATAATATTTCAAAAGTATAAGAGAAATAATTGAAAAAAATGACGTGCCTACTATTTTTATTAAGAAAAATAATATAGGCCTATTAAAGAACAATATTATTTCATTCCAATTATGCGTATACCATTAGGGCTGCCAGATAGGCAAGAGACAATTATCCTGTGTGCAGTAATTTATTTAAAATAATAGTTTTATTTAAAATAAAGGTTTAATATTTAAGTCTAAGTCCAAAAAGAAATTTGAAAAGTTGAAATTTCATTTATGTAAGACAGTTATATTTATACAAAAAAATCAATTAACAGTTCCAGGCAGTTTTACCTCGGATCGGACACCAAAATTCTGATTCTCTGAACACTGGTAACCCAAACTGGTGGTCAAAATTTTATGTTATTATTTTTGCCGCCGCCGAATTCTAGAGGCATTACGTGTTGAGTGGCGCACAACGCCGCTCTTCGCCTCGACACCAGAGCGAAGAAATGAAAATATAAATGTTAATAAATATTTCATTTCCTCGAGTGGGGATCGAACCCATCTGCCGCCTTTACAGTCACACGCTTGTGCCCCTAGTCCACGACTGTCCTTAAGTTTTGTTGAAAATATATAAATTTAGACATATTAGGAGATGAGATTAAATCATTCAACCATATTACAGCTTTATAATATTAGTATAGAATATAGATAAATATTTAAATAAATGCATAGATGATTCTATTCTTACTAGTCCTACTTACTCTTTATTTTTTAGAATGAAATAAACCTTACGAGGGTATTCATAAAAGAGACCAGAAGACTTTACCAAGGACTTAGCACAAGTTATTCATTATCATGATAAAAAATATTTAGTACTTAATTGTTGACAAATAAAAATCATTTTAAATTGAGGCTATCATAGCGCCACTTTGCTGTACAACTGATCTAAAGTAATAAGTATCAAAATAGATAAATTGTAAAATATACCTAATACCTATGTATTAGGTATATTTTACAATTTAAGCATTTAGTTAGAATGTTTAAAAATAAGAATGAATAGTCATTTCTTAGTATTAAACATATTATCTTTATGTATGCTTGCTATGCGCTATAAATATTTCACCATGTTGTTTGCATTTTTTTTTCAAATTTCACTAAAGATAAAGTTTTAGGTAAAAGAAAATATTATTTTGTAATATATATTTTTAAAATCTTTATTTAATAAAAAATTTTTAAATGTTAATGAGGAAGTAAAAATAATTCATACTATATACACTACACCAAATTAAAAAAAAAACACAGTACTGCATTTCTCATATACATTATGTCCTTTAAATATAATTACACATTAAGATCCCATCTGAAAAATATTATATACAAACATAGCTTTATATACGTCCAATAATTTGAAACCAACTATTCTAATTAGCATTGTTTAGAATTCACTGCTTCTACTCTTTATTACTACTACTTGATGTTGGAACACCTTCAGATTGTAGAAGCTCAATTGATGTAGATAATTGTTCTAAACTGTGCACTAATTGTGCCATTTTATCATTAGAAGCTGAATTTTCAAAACTGTCTTCAGTAGCTTTCTCAGCATCACCATATAAACGGAAGTGAAGCCTAGCTAAATGTTCCTGCTGATCTCTTATACTTATCATCTGCTCCATACTACACCCAGTCCCAAAGGCACTAAGTTTACCAGTATGAAAGTCATCAAGAAGTTCTAGTAAAGCTTTTTCCATATGTTTTACATCAGGAGTTTCTTTAGGTACATTTTTCGGTCTATTAGTATTGTTCCGCATAAAGTCGCGATGTAAGCGTCTTTCGTTAACATAAGACACTTTAGCAGAATCATTTAAACTGTTGTTTCCAGTACTTGTAAACGTTTGTTGATTTTTTGATGTAAGACTTGCTGCACCACTTGACAGCTTGTTGCTTGTAACAGGAGATGTTGCAGGTTGAGAAACTTTCTGTTCCTCTTCCTCCCCCTCATTCTGCATTAGTTGTTGCGTTTCGTTAGCTTCTTCTAAATCTAAACTCATGTATCTGATTACTGTGATGACTTACACTAAATATTATAGCATTATATACAATTATACTGAATGTGTTCGAACGTAAAGTTATAATGTAATTAAAATAACATACAAACTGCAATTTTATACGCTTTATATGATTGACAACAGAATTACCTAAAGTAAATAAAGATAATTCCGAATTCACTGCTGTGATTAGTCTTTATTTGTCAAAATTCCAGTGTCAAGTTGTCAACAATGTCAAATTATCAATCCAATAATGCAGATAAACATTACATAACACAATACACAAGGATTGGCAGAACATAATTAGAAATGTTGATTTTCGTCATTCTTCCAACAAAATAAATATACGATATTTATTAAATGCTACTTATTGATTGAGAAATTTAAATTGATTATATTTATATATTGCACGATAACTATTTCTTTAGATAAAATCATTATGTGATCTTAACTAGCAACACTTAGTATTAGTTGTCAAATAATAAACGAGAAAACTATCAAGGTACGTTTAATAATTTTTGTATATTTTTGGATATTGTGTCATTCGTATTACATTTAAAATTATTCTATCTGCATAACTTTTTAAAAATGTATAACATATGACTAGTATAACTACAGGCTTTATGCTTTATAAACTATAGGTCAACCTCCATTGTCCATTTTTTTCTGGCCACATCCTCAATAATTGTGGCACATGTTTCGCTCGAGTACCGACAAAAAAATATATTGTATTCGTTCAATGCTCTGACCTAACGACTCTCTTCTTTTTTAGGTGGATGCTGAGTTGCTAAACATATTTTAAACCACTTACCTGGATGATACAATATTTGCATATTGTTATTTTTTTATGTACCCATTGTATCGTCTTTATAAGTAATACCGGCGAATAGTTGTTAACAATGACGGCGTTACCATCTCTCGACCCGAAACTTCGAAACCGTATAACGAGATATTTGCACACTGGAAATGAAATTCCAAAATATTATCCTGGATGCTGGACTTCTCATTATTTTGAAGTTGATAAAATGAAAGCTATTGATGAAGCCTTAGTGAATGGACAGAATAATGTTGAAGTCTTTGACATCATCTTAAAGGTATACTGTTTAAATAACAATGTTATTAAATGTTCATGATTCAAGGAAACTAAATATATAATGAAATCTTTAAAATATATATATTATTTTAGGCATACAAAGATGGATGGTATACAAGATTTGAAACTATTGCATTTGCATTAGCAAAATGCCTTCTAATCGGGTCTCCTGCATTAAAAGAAGCTACATACAAAGTTGCCTCAGAAATATGTAATACTACTGAAGAAATGATGCTGTTCAATAAATTCACCAGATTATTACAAACAGGTAGGCTTATTGCTATCCTTTTAAATATATTGGATCATTATGTTGTTATTGTCATATATAAAGTAAGGAATTGTCAAAGATTGTTATGTTGATTTAAATGTAGGTACTTATTTGCTTTCTTAAATAATAAAGTAAATTTAAGTGGGTAAGTTGGAATTATATATGACAAGTTTAGTTCGTGTCAGGCTACCTAGCCAATACAATACTTATTATGAACTAGAGTGTTTTATTTACGTTACATATATAATAGTTATATTGTATTATTTACATATAGCAAAGTAGGTGCAAAGACCCTAGTGACAAGAAACACAGTCCTTGTCTTCATTTCAGAATTTTACACATTGCATGTTGAGTGTTAAACTTAATGCGATACTTTGTTATTAAATCATTTATTGCGCTGTGTGAGGAATGAACCCACAAATATTATATTTACAGTTGAATGCTACGTTATTGTCACAATAGCCTTATTTTGCCTTTATACCTATATCCTATTCACAGAGACATGACATAAAAAATAAACAAATCAAAAAAAGTTTATAGGTCATAATAAATTACTTTCTTAATTTTTATTAATTATGATTAAATACTTGACAATTAAAAATGGCTATGGCTTTGCCTGCTTCAGCTTATTTTTTATTGTACCCTATATATTATTCTAATGTTTAACCTATATTACTGTAAAGTGTTCTCTAAATCTCTTCACCACTTTTTGTAAGTTAATGGGTAAACATCCACCCTGACCAATTATAAAAGTAAGATTGGCTGTGACAATCAGACAACCATTCTATGCTTTTGTTTTAATTCTTGTGTATGGAACTCTAAAATAATGAAATGAAAAAAAGTTAGATGCTAGAAAAAAATTACTGCTATATAGAATATATTTAGTCTTAAAATTGTTTGATACAATAGACAATTTCTCCCTGTTGTATCAAAAGTTATTTTAGCTGAATAATCTATAATTGTTTTTCAATAATTAATAATAATAATAATAATAATAAATATTATTATATAATATTAATATAATAATTATGTATTATTAATATGATCGATATTAAAAGGTAATGGTCGTGGCTGGTGTAAGCATGTCCAAGGATGGTATACAAGCAAAGATCCAATGGAGTTGGCAAAAGAGATATCAAGAGTGAAGGCAAGACATGGTCGGTCTCATAAAACTCTATTACGCAAATCACATGTAAAAATACCTGAACATGATCATGGTAAATATTAATATCTTTAACTTTGTTTGCTAACGTACTAAGTTTGCTTTTAATTTTACTTCATTTTTAAAGATATAGCAAGTTCATCTCCATCTTCCTTTCTCAAAATGCATATATAATAAGACTAGTGGACCCGAACGCGGCTACGCCCGCATGAACTATAAAAATATTTAATAAATATATGAAATTATTTTCACATTTCAATAGAGAGATGCGTTAAGCAAGCTCATTTCGGGTGACGTTTTCTAACAACAAACTTGGCAAATCGTTGCTTAGCAACGGTCGCAAAGTGACGGTTGTTATTAACATGGTGGAATAAATTGCATGTCAAATTAATAAGTATTTTAATATATTGGTATATATCGAAAATATTGCAAATAACGAAGATTTGGCCCTGATTGCGTAAAAGACAGACAGACAGACAGAGTTACTTTCGAATTTATAATATAGGTATGGATATTATGGTAATTTTTAACTTATTTTTGTCCTTCATTTTAGCTAGAGATGCAGTTGTCAAATATGCAATTATTGGATTGAAGAGAGCTAAACAACTTTTGGGGGCTGCAGAAGGAACTGAAGAAGTTTTCAACTATATACAGATGGTAGAAGACTTTCGTCATTGTGAGGATCCAGTTGCTGCAGCGGCTATTGCAACTCAGAACCAATTTACTATAGACCATGTGCCTGGACATTTGCTCACATCTCAAGAGGTACATGAGATATTTTATTATTTAATAATATTATTACATTTGATTAATATTCTTGTGGACTGTCAAAATGTATACTATATGTAATTTAGTGTAGCATATCATTACATAAGTTGTGCAAGCACAGAAAATAAAATACTAAATATTTAATTTCCTTGAACCTATAACAATGTGCCATAACTGACCTCCATCTCTTAATATGACTATATTCTTTGACAGGTCTGGAATGCAATTCTGCCACAGTTCTCTTTAAGAGAATTATTGTACAATATCCAACGCATTCACAACATGGGCTTCCTCAATGCCGACTCCACCACCACAGATATCCTGATCTCACTTTTAAACAATCAAGATTTAATAAAGAAATCCAAAATCACTCCAATCGAAGTTTATATCGCCTTATGCAATTACAATAAGAAAACTAGGTATGTATATACAGATAGGTTATTATTATTTGTTAATAAATAAATTAAGAATACAATATAAAGTAATGCTACTGAAATTAATATATATGTTTTTAAAGAACTATTGTGTTTGTAGACCATTGAAGTATGAGAAAGCCAAAGTAGCTCAAGAGAAGCAAACTCGACGTCGTACTCGACAGATCCTCGATACCAAAACTGGGCAATGGGAGTGGAACGTTACCAGACGCCACCCCAAGGAAGTGAAGTACTGGGGTAAGTGTATATACAAAAGTACATCTTAATCTTGAAATGTTATAATTTTTTGTGGAGCATTGCACATAGGCATAGACTTTTAATGTAGACACCACAGTAGTGGTCCTTTTTCCCGCTTGTGGGAATGAATTATTTTTATTTCTCTAGTGCTACAACAGCGCATGCGGTTCGTTCTGCCATTCAACAAGTAATGTTCCAAAAATTTAAGAATATAATTAAAAATTAATTGAATTGAAAAGTAGTGAAAAGAGTTTTTTAACATTAGATTTCTTTCGCCTATCCTTATGATATATGGAATATAGTGTGAAGTTAAAAAATATATATTGTTAAAAAAGTATATATTTAAGACAATATTATATAATTATGTCAATATATTAATATTATGTTGCTAGGTATCGACCAGCCAGCCAATACAGCAGTGATAGCCTCTCTCAACAAGCTCCTTGATCAAACATGGGTGCTCACTCCACCCACTAACATCCGTTACCTGATCACTTTGGATATGAGACACCATATGTTTAAAGGTATTTTATTAACACTAAAAAAAATAATACTAAACAAAAAATAACATTATATTTAATGCATTTTGTAAAATTGCTATCCATTTAAATATTTTATAATTTGTGCCACCTCTGTAGTAATAATTAAAAACAATAATTATTATAAAAAATCAAATGACTTCAGTTTTATATATATTTAACTGATGAAAAATTATTATTATAGGTCGTCATTTTTGCAAAAGTTATGTAATTCCAAAGAAAGGTAAGAAAACGACAGCGAAGAGTTCTCCCGGGGCTGGCGGTGATGGTGATAATGAGAAACAAGAAAGCAAAAAACATTTGTTGGCCGAGTGCTTCTATAATAAGAATGTAACCCCTGGTCATGCCGGTAAGTTATAGTACTAAAGAGAAGTAATAGGGTAAAGTGGCACAGCATATGACTAAACCGCGATGGTTGTGGGTTCAATTGCCAATCGGAAAATATGAAACTGAGTGCCTTTAACACTAGGCCTATAAAATATTTCAAACCTATATCTAAAGAAATTAATCAAGATACCTCAACAGCTTAGATGTAGAATTCGTATTTCAATAACCTGTACTTCGTGTGACGCAGTTACGCATATACCAATAACGTAAACACATGCTACTACAAAAATACTACTAAAGGTTAAAGAACTTTGAACTTTATCGCCAATACCTATGATTCGATTTCGGAATAAGGCGTGTGCTGCGGTGTCCCTTTGATAGGTTTGTTTGCGTGCGTCTTCCTTAACAAATGGCATTTTATTTTACAACGATCATTTTATTATTTATCTTGTTTGAAAAAAAGCTTTTTCACTTTTGGGAAAAAAAAAATGTAATTAGGCTTTTATAGAGTAGTTAAAACTGTGGTTTCCTTTAAAAAGGTGCTGACAAAAATACTGTATAAAATCTTTTTAACTTAAAACTGTTTTCAACTTATTGTAGACTGTAGACAGAAGGAACTTAGTGTTAAGGCACTCCATCTTCACTTTCAGCCTAATTTTCGAGACATTGTATGAATGATAGTCCTCAACGCCGCGCTTTGCCTTGGTACCGGAGCCAGTACCAGAGAAAGAAGGAATTGAACCCATTACTCTAGCGTTTACAGTTAGATGTTGTGCCTCGTTTTTAATAATTCTGTCTTAATATATTTGTAACTTTTTTAGCAATCATATTGGCTCTACAACTACTGAAACGTGAGAATAACGTAAAGCTAGCAGTCTTCACCGAGGAGGGAATAGAACTTGTGACCATTGAACGCAACTTCAGCAACATTGGTGAAGCCGAGTTTGTTTTAAGGGTGAGTCATTACATAATTTTATAAAATGTATATGAATTTTTATTCATATTTTCTTTTAGATATATTATATTTTATGTGCCTAAGATTATTTTTATTAGCTGGCATTTTATAATGTATATAAAACATATATAAGGCCGTTGTGGCGCAGGGGCACAAGGCTGTGACTGTAACGCGATGGTTGCGGGTTCGATCCCCACTTTCCGCCGAATTCTGTAGGCATTGCGTGTTGAATGGCGAAATTCAACGCTGCTCTTTATCTGCCAGAGCGTGGAAATCGCAATATTATTTAAATATAAATAATCAACTATCACATTTACAGTCCAGCTCTTATCCACTGCATAAAGACGACCTCTATCCAATGGTATAAGTCAAACTTATTATAAACTTTGTTAACAGAAAGCAAACCTAGGCCGCGTTCAACTAGACGCACCAATCGAGTGGGCAGCAAAACACAACCAAAAATTCGATGTCTTCATAAACATGGTGGACCGGACCACTCGTTATACGGAGCTGGATATATTTGCCCGCGGCGGTCGTGGACCAGGCGGCAAATATGGACCACCACCTTCGCCCTCGAAGGAAATAGCGGATCATTGCCCCGTTAGAGCCCTGGAGCGTTATAGGAAGAAAGGGGTTAATGATGCTAAGTGAGTTTTTTTTTCACTAAGTTTTTTGTTTAGCTATTTTCATTGTTAGTTGTATATTGTTATGTTTTTTGATTTCTTAAACAAGGATGGAATATTTGTAGGTGTTGTTAATATGTTGTTTAATTATATTACCTTCTTTTATTGTAAAATTTTTAAAGATTACTACTATTTTGAAGTTTATCGAAACCCAAGAATATATAATAAATTCTTAGTTTGTCTCTTTTTGACATTTTATCAAAAGATACTAAATCCCAGATTTACTTAAGAAACAATATTTCAATATTTTTGTAATTCTAAAAACAGCACATAACATTTAAAAATGACATAAATTAATGTTATTAACACATTTAAAAATTTCAGATTGATTGTTCTATCACTGGGTTCACTCCGAGTAGCAACAACCGACGGCAGCCATGAGGGTGTTCTTGACATTGTAGGCATCGACGAACACGTGCCCAAAGTTATGGACGCCTTTGTACTTGGACAGTTCAAGTAAACTTGAACCAATATACTCATATTCATAAACATTTCTTAAAAAAATATATATTTATCTCATTTTTTTTATGGTAAAAGCTGGGTTTTTATTCTTACTGGGTTCTAGATACTGAACAAATATTAAAAGCCAAGTAGTAAATCTTTAGAATAGATTATCTAAATTTGAAAATTTAAATTTGTAAGACAATAAAATATCAGCAAAATTGATAAAATTTACATATTGTGACGTTTTGCTCTCTCTATCTCTTATAAGCTTAAAATAACAGTTAGGACTAGAAATGTTAGTAGAAAAATTAAAAAAAACTTTTATAACTAAAAAAAACTATTTAAATAGAGAATGTTTATGAATATGAATTTGTCTCGATGATGTCAATTCAAAGCAACAATGGTATCTTATAACCTTCCGAATGTTAATTTCATTCACCACAATGTGTTCCGGACCCTGAAATGTTGAAAAAAAAATTATACATAGCAATTTCCTCATAAACTCTTATAGTAAAGTATCATGCTCACTTGTATTATTTTCAGAAAATAATCTTGAAAAGTTTTATGTTGAACAATCATTATTTTACGTATTTAATATTTTAACTATGATATTTTATATTTTACTGTTCATAATTTCTTTTTCTGTACTGTCAGGTAAATACATATATTACATATATCACCATCGATATTTATTACAACAAAATTAATAATAAGTGTGGAAATAACACTTGCAAAATGTCAAAAATAATAATATGTCTTTTTAATAGTGTACTGCCAAAAAATTAAATGAATTGCTATATACCTAGACCAGTCTTAAACGTGAAGTATCGAATTCTATTCGGTTAATAGTTTGCTTTTTGTACTAAATCTTTTTAGTACATTTTTAGTGGTTCGAACACTTTTAAATTGAGTGTTTTTATGTGTTTTTTATACATTATTGACAAAAACTCTAAGAGTTGTTTTGTTTCTTTTTTGCCTAACTATTATTAGCTTTGTGCTTGATTGTAGGTGAAAGGGTTATTAATTATTATGTAGGTATTATCACAATATATTACTGAACTTTTTTTAAATTATTTTTTGTCGTTATTTACTTTTCTACACACTAGTGTATTGTTTAATTATTAGATTTGACATATGGTCCTAAAGCCTGTAATTTTTATCAAACTGAAACCATTGACGACTTACTTGTTAATTTTTATCTGGAAATGATATTTTTTGTATCAATTCTAATAGAAAACTTGGATCTCTGTCTGAGCCTTATAAGGGCAAGTCTGTTATGTTTAGTTAGCGTTGTGCATAGGTATTATATGAATTTATTCGCTACAGTTTCTAAGTCGGTGTAGAATTTCCGGTAGTAACATCGAAAGTGACGTTTTTTTTTTATATTTCTTTATCATTGTCGCTCCTAGGCTTAATATAATGCTTCATGCAAAATATTCTTATATGATAAGAATCAATGTGTATTTGTAGTTGTTTAACCCTAGCGCCTAAGGTATGGTTTTGTTCTTTAAACGTTTTTGATGTTAATAAAACTGTGGTTATGTATTTTATCGTAGCCTTACTTTATACAGCTTGTGGTTTGTAAAACAGGGTCTTTTTGGTCATACAAAAAAAATGTCACCTGATGCTCACTGCACTCACAGATAAAGTGTTCATTCATAAAATAACGTGAGATTGCGGTGTTTTAAAAAAAACGAAATTACTTTTATTTTTTAACTATAAAAGAAAATTTTAAAAAAAAGAACCGCCAATTCCGACAATGTTTGAACGCCAGTACTTTTATAGTTATTGTGTTTGAAAATTTTATTTATTATGCTGTTTTTTTTAAACGTATTTAAACTGTGGTTTGTGTGGTTGTGCGTTAAACTATTCTATTTGCCAAAGTAAAATATGCATTTGTAATTTTATCGTCAAAGTACTGGCTGGCAGACATTTTATTAGCAATATTTTTAATAATAGCATATCTTACGTATTATAAAAATATGAAGATTGATACATGCTCATTATTATTTTTGAGAAGTGAAATATTGAATTTTATTTGTTGAAAACGTATCCAAACACGAGTTGATATTTTAAAATAACAATAATTTGAATGAATAAAAATTAAGCAAAAAGAATTTACGAGTGCCTTCTAATAATGTTCAAACAAAAATATTTTTCTTTGAAAAAATATATTAGTTTTTTTTTGTTTCAATAATTTAACCTATATGAGCATGTATCAAGTTTCTCACTGTTCGTAGTAATAAGTGAATCCGTTTCAAAATGTTAGTTACTTTTGTACTGATATGAGCGGAATTTTCAGAATCTGTGATCACATGGTACTCTCTCGGGTTTAAGTCATTTTTTATATCTGAATGTTAAAAATCGAAACCTAAAACTCGAAATTGTTAGGTATACGTTTTTTTTTCTATTACGTACGTTAGTTTTGTTGAAGAATGTTTTTAGATAACCAATTCCTTAGTATTATTATAAATGACCAACATTTATTTATTTATCGAACTATCGGTGGGTTTCAATAATTATGTGTGACCCCATTGATTTTGTCTTAAAAATATTTGTGTCAAATTAATATTATCACTGTCACTTAATATTTGTCAAACGTATTTATTTTTAAGCTTCGTTCTTCGAAAATAGCATTCTGTGATTAATGATGCCTTGGCAACTCCAGACCTTAGTGATATTTTTAGCAAAAGGCTGGTTTTTCTTTGTGAAACTAAATTGAAACGAAAAAGAAAACGGCCAATTTAGGTAATAGTTTTAAAGTTCCAAATAATTGAAAAAGTGATAAAAAAATTCAGTAAACAGCAATAATTAAAGATTTTATAATTTACATTTTCGACTACTTAAATTGTTACATTGCTGTAGATTATATTTTTTTTCCTTTTGTAAAGCTTTTTTTTTTGTAGTTATGATTTTTTTTGCTATTGGAAGGTATGGTAAGGCTGTTTTCATAAAAGCGCTACTAGCTAAAAATTGTCATGAACATTGGAAAAAAATACAAATTATAATTTTTCCGAAAAGGGATTACGTTTTTATGAAAACAAACCACTAAACTTTTCTGAATTTGTTATAAACCAATCCGTCCCATTTGGAAAATTTCTTTCATTTTCATTTTTATAAATCCCACATTAGTTTAGTGCATAATACGATTTGTGTAACCATTCACTGCGGCATATCAACAGCACCCTAAAATAAATATAACAAATATGTAACAACATTTTTAAAATGTACTTTCATGTTTTGTTTCATGTTAAATAAACTTCTGAACTAAGTTATGTGAATTTTATTTTATCCTAAATCTTTTTCATTTTCAGTTGTAATTGTAAGATGATGTTTATTTTATATTTAAAACAAACTTTCATGTAAGGTTTATTTATAAAATCCTTTTGATAATGTAGCCTGTATTTCGACATTTTTAAAAATAACTGATAAGAGAGAGATTAGAAATGATAACGAAATATAAAAACAAGATTGTTTTAATGTTGAAATTAAATTTCGTGAAGCCAGCCATGGCGCAGGGGCACAAACGTGCGACTGTCAATGCGACAAGTTGTGTGTTCAACTTTCACTCCAGAAAATGAAATATTTAATTTTTTATCCCACGGAACCAGGCAAAGCGCGACGTTGATTTCCTCTGCCGCCCCAAAGTGGGGCTAGGAAGTAACTTAGCACTAGGTTCTCCCTGCCTTTCCTTTCCTATGTGTAAAATAAAAAAAATAAAAAATTACGTAAAACATTAAATTTTAGCAATCGTTTTCACAACTTTTTAAAAACTACCAGTATTCGTGTAAAAGTATCATCTCTAAAATTTGGTTTCCAGCAACGTATTAAAAATATATTTATAATATCATAAGGAATGAAAATTTGTTACCGTATACGAACGGCACTAAAATGATCTTAATTCTTAAGGAATAAAAATTTAAATATACTTTAAAATAATAAATTAAATCAGCTACACGCTGTATCTCGCACATTGAAGGGTAGGTAGAGGAAACCTAGTGTAAGAAATACTTTATATATTTTAATTGTATTGTACGCATTGTTTTAAAACGAAATCGATTTGACATGAAAAAATGTCAGTAGACAATGATGTTATGCTTCAAAATCTGTCAAGTGTCAACTGTCAGCACGAAAGAAGAAAGAAAACTGTTAGGTCTTAGAAGTTGGGGGACCTTATCTTAATTTTATTTTAAAATTTGTAACCAAAAAAATGATGGGAGACGTAGATAAATGGATAGAAATAGCAAAAAGATGTAAATATCTGCCCGAAGATGATCTCCGAGAGCTGTGTAATATTGTTTGTGACTTGCTGCTAGAGGAACCGAATGTTCAACCGGTAGAAACACCTGTAACAGTGTGTGGAGATATACACGGTCAGGTAAATCGTATTGTCAGTTGCAGCTTCAACTTTACCAAATACTACCAACATTTTCATTAAAGAAAATACTTATAAAACTTTAAATTTAAAAAGTTCCTTCTATGTTTCTTAAGAAATTTATTGTCTTTTTTAAAGTATTTAATCTCTTAATCTTTACATATAATGTCTTAATCCTAATATTTAATATCTTAATCTTACATGTTTTCAGTTTTATGATTTAGAAGAACTTTTTCACATAGGAGGCCAAGTACCTGATACAAAGTATATATTCATGGGAGACTATGTAGATCGTGGATACTACAGCCTGGAAACCCTTACCCTTCTTATGGCACTAAAAGCAAGATACCCAGATAGGTATGTCTTAATAGATCATTATTGTAATTATTACAATAAATTATTAATATTTATAAATTTTCAGGATAATTTTACTAAGAGGTAACCATGAGACTTGTCAAATAACTAAAGTTTATGGATTTTATGATGAATGTTTAAACAAATATGGAAATGCAAATGCTTGGAAGGATTGCTGTAGAGTCTTTGACATGCTAACAGTTGCAGCGGTAACTACACTTTAGTTTTTATATATTGATACATTAATTTGCATACCAGCTAACTCAATGTGTGAGAACTTTAAAAGAGAGATACTAAACATTATGGTAATTTTCCTAGACAATTTATTACAAAAAATAAAAGTTAGCAGATAGTATATTTTATTAAGGCATATTTTTTTTTTAAATAACTTGTTTGGAAAAAATAGTAATGCTTTCGGTGTCTCTTTTAAAATATACTGTTATTGTTACTGATTTGTTTGTTGTTTGCTGTATTGTGAATTATGTTATTGCTATTTTTAGATTAGCAAAAATAAAAGTTTAAACATATAAAAAATTATAAAAAATAAAGTTTATACAATGGACAGTTTTCAAGAGGTGCGGGTTCAAATCTCACTACATAATTTTTTTATATGTTTTCTAAATAAGTAAGCTTATATAGTAAAGATAACAAACAGAATCAACATAGTAATATTTTGTTTATATAGGCTGCTTTGAATATTTTTTTATTTTTAGAATAGATTCTAATAAGATTATTGTATAATATTTTTTTATAATAGCTGATAGATGAGACTGTACTATGTGTTCATGGTGGACTATCTCCAGAAATACCTACAATTGATCAAATAAGATCAATAGAAAGAAATCAACAAATCCCACACAAAGGTGCCTTTTGTGATTTATTATGGTCCGACCCATCTGATATTAAGACATGGTATGCATAACTAAACTTTTACACTTTATCTTGACTATAGCAGAGTTGGCAAAGCAAACTTAGTTGTAAGACAAGCTGTCCTTTAATAATTGTCTATCCACATTAAATGCCGACAATATACCTGTAGCTCTGGTGTTACACATGGTCGTTGGCAACAGTGATCACTTAAAATTAGGTGAACCGAACTCTTGTTTGCCTTGCATTTTCCGAAAAAAATATAATACCGCATATTGTGATGGAACACAAGCCCATTCATTGCCTACTAGAGAAATAATTAATTCCACTGAGTGAGTATTAAACTAACAACCTTTGTGTTTCCAATCTGATACTGTGTCGTTAAGTTAAACGAATGTCTTAAGACAAATGTAACGTCTTAAGAATTCAGTGGGAGATGGGGACAAAGCCTCTTAATGATACTGACCAAATGCTCAAAAAAATGTCAATTTATCTTCAATATTAATAAAAAAAAATAATTCAATATTTATTTTATGTTTTTCAGGTCTGTTAGTCCTAGAGGAGCTGGATGGTTATTTGGCAGTTATGTAACAGAACTCTTTATGAGTCAAAATAATCTTACCTTGATATGTAGAGCACATCAGCTTGTAAATGAAGGTAATTGTTAAAGAATTAAATAAATTTGATACTATTTTTTTAGTTCCACTTTTTCCGCCATAGGCAAGTAGACAGAGAATCTAATATAAGGAATGAAATATGCATTCTCCATTCAACATCTATATTCAAAACATTATGAGTGGTGGAACTTAACGTCGCGCTTTTTCTTGCGAAAATGGTGTAAATGAAAATAATTCATTTTCTCGAGTTCAGATCCAATTTTCAAATACCAACTTATAATCGGACGCTATCCCACTGCACCACTATGCCTTAAATTTAATTTTCATATGAAAATAATATATGTACATATTTAAACTTAGATTTTCAAATAATATACTTACTGATATTAACTAACTTTGTGTGATTATAGTAAAAAATGTACCTAATACCTACTAAATCTAATTATATTACCCAATATATATAATTATATACCTAAATCAATATTGTTAATTACAGGTTATAAATATATGTTTGACAAAAAATTAGTAACAGTATGGTCAGCACCAAACTATTGCTACAGATGTGGTAATGTAGCATCCATTATGGAATTCAAGACAGTATATGAGAGGAACGCCAAAATCTTCCACGCAGTGCCTGACAGTGAGAGGGAAGTGCCTCCCCAGCACACAACTCCATATTTTCTATAGGCATAATTGTACTCATGTTATAAATATTACAGATTTTTTGTATAAAAAAATTATGAATAAAATATTAAATAAATATTAAAGTGTATTGTATTATTTTATTGATTCACTACACTGCTAAAATAGTTTTTTTGTATTTCCCGTTTTACCAGAGATGGGAACTGAAAATAATTTCTCAAACTGTTTTATCAAATACTAATGTCCTGATACCATATAAGTTGATAAAATTTATAGGTTACTATAATCCGTAATAATAATTATTATTTTTATATCAATCATTTCAAAAAGCTATAGCATTTTTAGTAATGTTGTTCGAGAAAATTGCAATAAATGTTTTTTATTGAATTAACTGAAACTTCACTTTTCAATATAGAGATTTGAATATTGTAAAATAAATAAATCTTAAACAAATTGCAAATTCAAAGATATTATCAGATTCGAGAGGACATCTCAAAGGAATAACAGTCTTGAATGTTCCCTTTGTATTCTTATTTACAAGTTATTATTATTGTTTTGTTCATATCTAAATGTATTTTTGTATTGTAGTAATAATTTTAACATTACAACAAAATCATTGTCATCAAAACTCTATAAATAATTTTGTATACAATTCGTCAATAAAACCAAAATTTCTGAAATAATATTTTATTTTGTGAAAAATTGTAATCAGAATAATAAATCTGAAAATCAGTTATATTTTACGCAATAGAAACGCTTGAAAGTATGTTTCTTTAAGATTTTTTGTATATTTGTGTTAACAATACTGTAATTTAAGGGTTTTTTATTTAATCTCTGTTATAATCGAAAGTATAATCAAAGTATGATTGATCGAAGTTCTGTACTCTTACATAACCGTCTTCACCTCCCGATGCAAAGCTTTTACCGTCTGGGTGGAAAGCCAAACTGTTTATAGGTCCGAAATGACCCTTAACTCTTCCGAATTCCTCTTCAAAAACAAGATGGAAGAAACGAGCGTCGAATTTACCAGATCTGGTTGAAGTAGTCGTTACCTCCATAGCATCTTGACCTCCTCCTAGTACTACATGATCTAAAATGGGGCTTAAAGCTGCAGAGTTTACTGGTCGTTCAGTTTTGTACTCCTTAAGAAGTTCAAGGGAGCTGGTGTCGAAAAGTTTTGCAGTTTGATCTTTAGATGCTGTAATGAACATGGTGCCGTCTCTTGACAGTTGCATGTCATTTACTTGGTGAGTGTGTTCTTTGACCGAATGGACCTTTTTGCCAGTCTGTAATATTAATGTAATTTAATTATTAATAACATACTTAACAATCTATTAATAACTTTGCTGTCTTTATGAAATTAGAACAGATATTAATATAGTTTGTACAAATTAATATAGGTAATATAGTACAATAAAATCAAAGGGAAATATAAACATAAATATATGCAAAAGCAAAACGAAGCTAAATTATGGTTGTAAAATAAAATTGTTTTTTTCAATATCACAAAGACCATTGTTTTATTAATAAATATTATCACTTTAAAATAATAATCACAGTTAGTTTACATACCCTTAGATCCCATTGAATGAGATCACCAGCCTCATGACCAGTGATGATGGTCTCATCAAGACAACCCCAGACCATTGAGGTAACTTTTGAGTCTGTAATCTCCCATTTCAATATGGGTCCTTGTCCAGATAAGGACTCATCAATTGTTCTTGTATCAATGATGAACACCTAGAATTAGGAATACTTATATTATAACATGTCCATGTGAATTAAAGACAAAGAGGTGGTCATAAAAGCACAGTATCTGACTATAAACATGATGGTCTTGAATTCAGTTTGTACTCCGAGGTATGAGTTATTTTCACTTCACTCTAATAACAAAAAGTTCTGCATTTTTAAGAATAAATATTTGAATGTAGCCTTATTTGAAAATAGATTAACTTTAATATTTCTATAAATCCAGTTTTCATTAAGTATAAATAAACTTAATAAGAGATTTTAAAATTTTAAAAGTGTTATTGAAACAAGAAAAAGAATATGTTTTCAAATATGTACAATAAATAATAAAGCAGCACTCAAAACCTACACTTTTTGGAAACTATTTTAAACTTTAGACAATTAAGTCTTAAATTCTTATTGAGCTACATCAAAATTCTTCAAGTATCATTATATCTTTTTTTTTGTTAGCATCTCTGAAGGTAAAAATTTTCTAAATTTCTTTTAACAAGTTTCTGAATGTTTGAAGAGTTTCCAAGAGATATGGCTTCCACTACATTACTATTTTTTATTTAGATATTTTAATAACAAAAATTAAAAAACTCACTTCACAAGGATGGCCCATAGCTTTATCAGTAGTGTAGGCTGCTTGGTTTGCACTGTAGCTGAAGTTACATGTTCTTACTGAAGAGTTAGTCTTTATGGTTGCTATATCTTTACCTGTCTCCAGGTCCCACAGCCTATAAAATACAAATTAAATGAGCGAATTAAAAATATACAATTTTTAAGACACCATTTTAGCACAAATCTGGAAATAAATAATAAACACAATCATCATACCTGCATGAACTGTCACCACCTCCGGTTATAAGATTGATGGACTGCCAGTCAACATCAAGGCACCAAACAACACCACCGTGTCCATTGAAAGTACCTAGACGCTCACCGTTCAAAGACCACCACACGTTAGGCTTGGAATCCTTAGCCGCAGAAAACAAAAGATCTCCTTCGCGGTTATATTTAATCTGCGTTATGGCACGCTCATGCCCTTGCAACATAAGAGGTTTCTGCAAAATACATAAAACATTAATATTTTCGAGGTTGTGGAAAATGTATATTTTTGTTTGCACGTAATTATTTAGGCAATGGCAAATTTATAATAATCTTGTAGTAACCAATGCTTAAGATTTAATTATATGGATCTAAAACATCATTTACTTACCATTTTGTCGTTTTTAAAATAGAAATTTTAGAATTAATCACAAAATGCTGAACTGTGACATGTGGCGGTACAGTTTTTTAATGTACAAAAGAATTGACAATTGTATTAATGACAGCGCCATAGATAGTGACGTTATCGTCTAGAAACTATATTACACGCTTTTAACAATACACACATTTGTAAAATATGCAAAAAAAAACTACAAAGCTATGCATTGCTTAAAAAAAACCGTAAACCGTATGTTAGATCTGAAAATTTAATTAAATTGTTTAAAATAAAAAATATTACGCATATTTTCACTTGTGCTGCCATCTACAATTAATGTTGACACATTATTCTATGGCTGTCATATTTTTTTTATATGTGCTAATCACCGAAAGATGGCTCTTCCAATTCAATTATTATTGTTAAAATACATTGTTAGACCTTAGTTTAGTCCATTATTATTTTTTGGATTGGAAAAAAGATTTTATTTCAATATTATTATAATATTTTTTGTTTATAGAAATCTATTTTTAATTACGTAAGTAAAGCTGTTTATATTATCTGTGGAATTTATGAGATTTTTTTACAGAGAGTAAAGATAAAGAGAAGACCATCTCATATGAGGGTTCACCTGAAAAAGTGTCCGCTCCCGTACTACGTGTAAACAGTACACGATGCCTTATGAACGGTGCAATTATAGAAAACGTGAAATATACTGAATTTAAATTGAATGAAATTTTCGGAATACACAAATAATACAAAAGTTATTACAATTTTTACACATATTATTTAAGAAATTCTTTAGAAGGATTAAAGCGTTTTATATAAATTTAATCTGCATTTATTGCATATAAATACTTTCATATCATCGAAATAGAGTTAGATATATAATTGCATCAAATTGTTTCATCGTGAAATTTATATGTATAATATTTTTTATGCTTTTTTATAATAAATATTGAAATAAAGATACCGCATAAATAATATATTCACTTTCCTATCATAAAAATAATGTAATTCGTCATCTTATTTCAGCTTCATGTAAATAATACTTATTAACGTAAATATTCACAAAAGGGAACAGATAAATAAACAAACGTAATATTTCACATACATTTTATTCTCTTAAGTTATTTAACCATTGATTTCCAAGAGTACAACTAAAAAACAAATTAAAGTACAAACACGTTATGCATCGCTAACTAAACACAACTGTAGGTAACTTCTCTTGGCAAACCAGCTCATTCATGACTAACATAAACCCGGCGCACCACTCGAACGAGAGCTATAAAACGTTACAAACATCAGAATTATCTAAAACAAACATTGTATACTAAATTGGTCGAAAATATAAAAAAACAACAGCGTTTCTCCGCCGAGAACTGTAAAAGCAACCAATAACTATAATATAATAAGTGACGGCTAAGTGCACGTGGAGGCTTATACTTAACTCTAGTCCCGTAAGCGACAAGTCTTGGAATTGAGCGAATTCTAAACGATTTAAAACGTGAAATGCAATCAATCTTTATCAATTCTATGAAATCTACAAATTCTATTTATATTTTTAAGTGTTCAGGCACTTGTGAGACTGCGTGGTTTTTTTTATTATTGTGGCTTCACTATTGTTAATGTTAGATACAAAATTTAATATGAAATAATCAAGAACAAGACAAGCGCAACGTGTTTGTGAAATAGTAACAAAAAACTATTAATGATACTTGAATAAAACACCATGTATAACTTGTAGAATAGATATCTAATATATATGTATATATTTATATACTTAGAGTTCAAATATCCATCTGTGACGTAATTACATACAACAAACACTTCCAACGTTTCCAAATATATATTCTTTTACGGTTTTACAATCGATTTTTATTTCATAACTATTTTAAATACAAAGTCTAATTTACACAAATCAACCCTCCTTTTATCCAAAGTACGTGAAACACTAGTATTTTTTTACACAACAATTATTAATCTTACTTAGCTAAGAATGTGAAAATATTACCTCACAATATCTTAGATGTACTTAACGTCGTATGGACTTTATAGAAAGTGTGAAATGCATGAAGTTCTTGTTACATTCTTAAAAATATATTAACATCGTTATGTTTATTACTATTACATATCAGTCAAAATATTTTCGCATAATTATTAGATAAATCGACTCCTGAATCACTCGCGATGTTTACTTTAAATGGATTTAACTAGTTAATCAGTTCTTGCATTGTTAATATTAAATCGATTATAATTATAATGGAGCGAGTAATTCTGAAGTCGAGTGCACTCTTGGTTCCGGCTGCCAGAACGTTGAGACCAACTACTATATAAACGTATCCAAAGTTACTTACAATGTTAAATTTTGATTTTTCACTACCAATAAGCATTACAAAATACATGAAATACAGAGAGGCAACAGATTATGAACGTACAGACCAGCTATTTTATTAGGAGAGCAACGAAAAGCGAATCGCTATTTTTACATATATATAAATGTATGTACAAACAAACAAATGTAGCCTCAGTGGGCTTTTCGTGTACTATTCTAATTAGGTACTCGCCAGTAATGCGCCAATTCAATATTCACTAACAATACTATTCCTTTGTACAATGCCAATAACATTCTTAAAATCTAAACCTTCTCTCCTTATTTCTTTACTCTTTCGCTACGTTATTAACAAAATAAGTGTCAATATTATTATATTACTATATATTATTATTTTTAACATATTAGTAGAACGACGCACGACTATTTTTAACTTACCTTTTCCTTCATACACAATTAAAAATCTATAAAGGCATCTTTACCTCAGACTTTAGATTTAACACCGTCGCGCTGATGGCGTTTTTAACGACTAATTATAATTTAAGTTAGATATTAACAAATAAATAAATATGCGAAGTATAAACCAATTGTCAGTGGGTGCGGGTTCGAAACCGAATCGAATGGATATCGAAAGAAAACTTACGTAACGCATCTCGATAGTAATTTGAAACTCTTGCGTTCAATCTATCACTGTTTATCACAATTATATAATAATTTCACGAAAATTACTAGCTTAATATACATATGTATAACAAAATTATTTAAGAATCTATTTAGGCATTTGATGGCAGTTTCGTTACTGGTTGTTTTGGAACTAATAATTACAATTTACAAAACGCTATTTGCTAACTTAACTAATGGTAACGCAACGAGCGACGGACACGTGTCGCTCGTTCAGGTAACAGGATTTTCTAATTACTTTTTTTGGGAACAAGTTTATATTAATGTTTTTAAGTTTATTTTTTTAATTTAATTTCAAAATTTTGATAAGAACGTCGGAAATATATTTATAAACGTAAGTAAAAGTTTGTAGATTAATTTTACTTTTTCAAAGGTACTACGGACGTAAAATTTTGAGTTTATATAACTAATGAAATTAGCAGATCCATAATAAATTACGACAAAAAAATGTATAATTAAAAAAAATGATGATTTCAACTTGTCAATTTAAGTAAATTGATAAAATGAAAAAAAAAAAATATTACTTGGTGTTAATACTTTAACAAAACTTATTCGTTTGTATATTAAATACGAAAATGTGGAAAAATGGTGTAAGTATGAGAATATATACATACATATATATCACAAAGTCCATCCTTCATATGAATTAAGTCACTGGAAATACACTTAGATGTTGATAGTAAGAAAGCTATAAAACCTTATTTTTAATGAAATATCTAGAAATCTAGAAATTATATGCGTATGTAATTAAGTATAGTATATATGCTGACATCGATCTATATAGATCTAAGGCATGACATTTATATCTAGAACCTAAGTCCTTAGAACGAACTTTTTGGTTGTAATTACTTAATTTTTAATACGACGTTAGTCGCCATTCCTAATCTAATGGTAACTGTTCACCGTTGTTGGAACGTTTACAACAAAATTTTTAAACATTAAAATATAAGTCTGTATACACGTATTGTATGTTTGATATCTGTTAATTATTTCTCCTAAATAATATGCAAGTAAAAATTAGAGGCAGTAGAAAAATTCTAGTCTTAGATAAAATTTTATAAATCCAATAAGTAAATTTAATACTCGCTATTGCTGCTATACAAAATACAAGAGAGAATTGTTGTAAAAAGATCATACTATTTTTCGTGTATACAGTCTCTACTACAAACGTTATCACTGATAACAGCTTACTTCATAGAGGCAGTGATTATTGACAGTGAAATTAGAAAAAAACAGTTGTTGCTTACAAATAATGGGTACAAATTTAATACTAAAATGATTAAAATATATTATCATTATGTGAATGGCGGATGGTTCATTGAAAAATGTTATATTTGGTCAAGACAAAAGTCAAATAAGATTTGAAATATTTCACGAAATACCTAAAGAAACGTCAGAGTGATTAAAGGAATGCTACATAGTGGATATATGGAATCATTTATGGCTGTATTATAATTGTATGTGGTGGTACTAGCACAGGAGTTGAATACTTTAAAAATGATAGTAGAAGGTTTATAGTTCGATTTGTCTGCATGTTCTAATAAAAATGTAAAGAATGTTGACATATGCCACAGTTTATATATAAAAAAATAATGGCCACGCAGTCTTTCTCAATAGCGGGTTGGATATTTGTTGATATTGGCAATTAGGGTCTGTATTTATAAACCGCTCTCAACTCGTGAGATCAATCTTGAGATTCATTCACAATCTATGAACGAAAACGGCATCTCAAGATCAATCTCAGACTTGAGAGCGATTTATAAATACGGGCCATACTAAAATAATTTCTTTTTCCAAATGAATACAAACAATACGCCTCGAAAGGTGATATGCAGACGTCTAATGAAAATTAATGATATTGAGCATAAATTACATTTGAACACATCAAAGGAAGCAAAGTATAATACATAAGTGAATCTTGAATCGCCTCCCTCCCAGTCAAGTTGGCAGACGAACCAATAATCTATAGTGGGCGTGGGCGAATACTTAAAATTGACAAGATAATTGAAAATTTTATAATTTAATATCAAGTTTTATTTCAATTAATTGAATTACAAATAGGAGAGTGTTCAAAAACAAATTGAATTAGAATTCTTCATAATAGTTAATAAACGCCCACGACCAACTTAGAACGTCAAAAAAACGCGAGGTGGACGCGTCTAATAATCGTTACTTATATCTAGTTAGACCAGAGTAAAGTAAAAGTTTCAGAGCAACAATATATGCAAAGATCTCGCAAAATATTGGCAATAGAAATGCATAAATTGTGACTACAGAGAGCGCGTCGCCGCGCTAAAACATTATAGCGTAAAAACAGTATAGTTGTATACAAGCAGTCTTGGTAAACACTGAGAGTAGGTTCTTAGTGCTACTTACATATATTATGAACGAGTCCATATAAAATAAAATTAAAAAATCTTCGATATTACACACCCAGTGATCCACTGGTTTTTTTTTTTCATTTAACCTAGACAATATAAAATGCAAACTAAAACAGCAATATTTCATTTACAAGAAACAATTATTCTATAAACAACGACATCTTACAAATTCTAAATTACATTCTATATTTACAGATATAATATATTATTCAATCATTTTTTACCGATTGACGTATTTAAATAACATAATTATATATTTTAATCTATTTAAAACTAAGTAGTATACACTACCACGTATAAAACACGAGTCCCTGGTACTTAAATAATAGCTATTATATGATAAATCAGTCTGTCGATTGGGACGTTTTAATTCCGCTACTAAAAAATAACCCAGTCACACAAGATCTCGCACTCCACTTATATTAAAGAAGTTTCTCTTTATAGGTGTACGCACAGCTGGTTGCAACGAGGGAAGGTTCCCTTTGGATGTAGACTTGCGGAGTTTAACGCTGAGTGAGCGGTGAACACAGGGTGGTACTCTAGGTGACGAGGGTGCGGGGCTGGCTGGGGCGAGGGCGAGGGGCTAGCCGCTCGTACATCGAGAACTAGACACCCTGCTGGGCCATGTACTATCTGATCTCGGCGGAGTTCAGCACGAAAGGTACGTAGAACATCTTACTCTCGAGCAACAGGTTCGCCGCCGCTTGAATCTGAAAGTGCAAGAATATAATGAGTCAATATTTCACGTTTCAAGCTTTCGTTCTTGTTCGTTACTTTCTATTGTGGAAAGTGATTTAGTACTCCAGTCCGCAACGGTTTGTAGGAAGATAACTGACAATGCGAAACTGCTTTTTAGAAATGCTGTTATTATATGTTTCGATTTCTAAAAATGTAATTGATGTTTTTGGATTAGTTACTATTTATGTTATTTATTATTCTTTTTACTATTAGATATTTCAATAGAAGGTTAATATTTATATATTTTTTAAAGAGTATTATTTATTTTTATTTTTTAAAACTAGTACTAGTACGTACCTCAGGTATCCGAGCGAAAAGCTCCTGAAGCCTGCCCGGGTGGTGCGGAGCGGCGTGCTCCAAGTAACTGCGCAACACTTGCACATACCTATCTTGTATACTCTCTAACTCCACTTCTGGAAAGATAAATTTGGATTAAATCTGTCCTAAAACAAATTCTTCTATGCAGACAGACAGCTATTGATATCACCATTGGCGTATCTAGAGATATTTTCTAAGAAGATATCTTATTTTAGGACTTTACCTTTGAACAGATATCGAAGCAATTTTTTTTTGTTAATAAAATATCTGGGGTGGCCACCAGATTATGCTGTAGTGGACATGGACCCCTCTCCCCCCCATCCTACGCAAAAAGGTATCACGCCTGTACCGTTACGTAGAAACATTTCCCTTAGTTCCTCCACTCGCCACAAGATGGCGGCGCTTTGATCCAAGCGAGCAATGCCAACGCGCGGTGCGGCGGTGACGTCACCCGCTCAGTAGGTCACTCCGATAGCGGGGCAACGACCGCGGCTAGCCGTTGACCTCCGCCCGAGCGAGAGCGTCCTCAAGCGGCGGCCGTCTCGCTCGCACCCTTTACGATATTGTACGCTACGTGTTCCATGATACTTGGAACGTTGACGTTCTTGGAAAATAATGATTTATTATTATTATTATTTATTTATGTTGTTATTATTATTATTGAACGTAATCTTATGTTTAGTTTGATCTTTTCATTAAAATTTAGATCTAAAACTAAGATTATTGAACGTTTTCTAGTTATAAAGGAACTGCAAAAACATTTCGAAATTTATATTTAGATAATTTTTGTAACCAAATAGTCAATAAATATTATTTTTTATTGTTAACGATCTTTTAATTAATTCAATTAATACAATCGTTCAAATCACGTGCACATGTTACGTAAGCGCGAGCGAGACGAGCGGGTTAATCCGCTTTTTTCGAACGCGGCAAAAGAGAAAGTTTGCTTCCGCCTGCTTTTCGCCGAGAGTGAAATGCAGTCCCGTTAGTACTGACGTAACGCGGCTATTATACGAATGAAGCTGTAATAACGTTGTTTTGGACCTTAACACCTTTTGGTGATGACTTAGCCAAGCTCACGCTTTACTGTAAATTAGATACTATTTTATAGTGTAATTTATTATATAAAAAAAACAATGGCAATAAATAATTTCTCATGTTCCCAATTTATTCTATAATTTTTTACAGCTATTTGAACAAAAAAATAAATTATTTCTGCTTGACTTGTTTTTCATGATATATTAGGGCTTATACAAAAATACTTATATTCATTTATAAAATATTCATCTAATATCAATCAAAAGAACGCAAAGATATTAAAAGTTAAATTCTTATAGCATTCCTATGTGTTGCTCAACTTACAGCTTATTGTCTTCACACACACTGACACACACACACACACATACACACACTGACACACACACACACACACACGCACGCGCGACCGCGGAACCGTTGCGCAAACGCTTTCCATTTCACCGCAGCGAACGTTACAGCTATCTCACTTGTAATACTACTTTCGTTCTTAAATCAGTTCTATTACGCGTTTATTATAATAAGGAAGGAGAAATATATTATTTTTTTAGATATGAGAATAATTATTAATAGAATAGGAATTGAATATATTCTAATTATGAATATAGAATTTATGTTTATTTTATATACATGTATCTGGTAAAAATAAGTTTAATGTTCTATGAAATAGTCAATAAAGTTCAATTTGTTAAACTAGGCATCTCACTAATATTTACTGGCAATCCAGTCCTTAGCAAATTGAATTATATTTTTAGTTAATATTTATTTAAAAACACATAATTTTTATGGCTTTTTTGTTATTTTAAACAATGTACGTCTAACTTTGTTTCTAGATATAACGCGTAGATGTACATTTTGTTTCACAAACAGTATAATTATAACGCAGTGAAAATAATTTCGAGGCGTGTGCGCGTGACCTACTTACAGCATCGATAAGGCAGATGTCATTTTTCCTGCACTACAGAGTAAGACGGCGTTTGAAGTTTATTTCTTGTTTTTTCAAATGTTTGGCCTAGCAATACTTTTTATTATTATTTTTCATTTATTCTCTTTGATTGCGGCGTTCAGTTCCGCCACTCAACAATGGTCTACAGAGTTTGGCAGAGTTATGCATTTTGTTGTAAATATATAGTATTGTAGCTAAATACTTTACTTTTACATATTTTTAGATTTAGTCCATTAGATATCTATTTGTGGTGAGTTCTTCTTATATTTAATATTTTTTAATGGAAAAAACAAGGCAAACGAGCGTACGGGTCACCCCCTGGTAAGTTATCACCGGCGCCCACGACCCCGTGTAACACCAGAAAAGCTACAGGTGCGTTGCCGGCATTTAATATATTGAATATTGATATTAAATATTTTTATTACTTATATATTTGATATGTTTAATTAATTTTACCGCCAACTACTACTTCTATTACTGCTATCATGAAAACTGTCAAATGGGAAACTCAAAAGCGGTTGCGCACGATCTCCTTGCAAGTGTAGTGAAGGGCGCTTTATTTTGATTACCGTATCTAAGCCAATTTAACATAATATAGTTTAAACGTAGTGGATTCATATACCTATAATATAGTTAAATATCACGTAAAAATATATTTTTTAAACACGCTGTATCCCGCAATTATAGCAGAGTTTGGATAGAGAACCTAGTGTTCACACACTCCACCAAATTTTCGAGCAATGCGAAGAAATGAAAGTATTATTATAAATAATTCATTCCTCCCATAGGCAATGGAATCCATAACCGTCGCGTTTATAATAAAAAATATAAAAAATAATCTAAAGGGACTCGAACCCACATACCACATATAGCTTAAACGATATTTTAAATAGCGTATTTATAACATACCTATGTTACCATACAAATCGCACATAAGAATTCAAATTCCATAATTATCCTATATAATATGTTTTATAATAAATGCGGAAAATAACAATATACCTACGAGTAGTTGCGCTCGCAGTATAAAATTGCACAGCTTATATAATAGCAAATTGTAACTGACCTACATAATGGGGCGATGCACCCTACACTATAAGTGGATTACCGCGTTGTGGAGAATCAATCGATTTTAATGCATTTTTAATGAACTATGAAACTTCAAACAGTTTTTAAATCGATACCGGTATTTAAATACGAGTATAGTTAATAAATCGCTAAGTAAGGTGTCGGTAGTGAAAAATCACTATTGTTTTTATTATTGGTCTTTTGAATTGCTAAGAAGTGTAGTTTCATGATTTTTTTTTCAAAATTTTAATTAAATATGTATTTTTTTTGTTTTTAATCTTACTTGTAATTGAAAAGTACCGTTGTTAGTAGTCCAATTAATAGATATTATATTAATTTACGTAACCTGCCGCCACCTGCGCCACGACTGACTTCAACTTAAAATAATAAATTAAAATAATAAATAATAAATATTTTTTTATTACTTGAAAAGAAATGGCTAAGCCTACCTTGATTAAGAAGAATGTACACCTTTAAGCATACGTATTCCTCCATCCTGAGCTGAATGCGGCGGAACACGCAGGTAATCTGAGTCATCTTCTCTACCACCAGCCCGACGTCTAGCCGAAGCTGCTCCAAGGTTATAGGTCTTCCCATTAGCGATGTTAAGCAGTTCTGTAATGTCCTCAAGTTGGCGTTCACCTGTAATAAAGNTAGTAGTCCAATAATTAATAGATATTATATTAATTTACGTAAGATTTTTTAAAAGTTATTGGGTGTTGAGTGGCGGAACACAACGCCGTTTTGCCAGAAGCGCTTACAGACGCACGCTTGTATCCCTGTGCCGCGACTGGCTTCAATTCAAAATTTTAAACAATTTTTATTACTTGAAAAGAAATGGCTAAGCCT
The DNA here is from genome assembly GCA_036379175.1 of Heliconius cydno galanthus. NCBI lineage: Eukaryota > Metazoa > Arthropoda > Insecta > Lepidoptera > Nymphalidae > Heliconius > Heliconius cydno. The sequence continues at coordinate 54,688 of JAKRZM010000237.1, forward strand.
ACCTTGATTAAGAAGAATGTACACCTTTAAGCATACGTATTCCTCCATCCTGAGCTGAATGCGGCGGAACACGCAGGTAATCTGAGTCATCTTCTCTACCACCAGCCCGACGTCTAGCCGAAGCTGCTCCAAGGTTATAGGTCTTCCCATTAGCGATGTTAAGCAGTTCTGTAATGTCCTCAAGTTGGCGTTCACCTGTAATAAAGATTATATGTTAGATATTTTCTTATATAAACTTATCGTGCATATATTTTTTTTATAATTATAAAACAATAATAAATATTTAATTTCTTCATAGGTCGGCGTTAAGCTCCGCCACTCAACACGTAATGCCTCTAGAATTCGCAGGAAAGTGGGATGTGAAGCGTTTTAACATTATGATCCCTCTACCTAACCTACTAAATGCGGGATTCAGCGTGAAGATTTATATATAATCACAGGTAACAAAAAAATATGTTAAAGTAAGTATAGCGGAATTCAGACGCAATAAATATTATAATAATTAGTTGCAATTAGAAACACTTAGGTATTATGCAGATATATTCAAGTTCAACGATGTATGAATTTATCTAGGATTATGAAGGCCTAGCACGATATACATTATAAATTGAAATTTAAGTAATACTGTAATATATAATCGTAAAGGAAATGCACTAGACAATGAAACACTTTCTGTGTAACTGCCGGCATTACCACGCCGCTTATGTAATACGAAACCAGCGTTTGCCTTCAAATTAACTATTTTATTCTATCCTTTTCATAGAAATTAGCTATGGTATTAGATAGTTATATATTTTAAGTTATTTGTAGGACTTTCAATTTACATTAAGTTAAATGGCCTCAATTGTATGGCGCAACCCGAAAAACAATGGCGGTAGTTAAACCGTTGGTTGCACATTACTATTCGTTCTGTCATCTGGTTAATAGAAACTATTGCATTTTACGATTCTAACAGAGCGAGCGATGCAGCGCTAACGTCCGAGTGCAGTCTGAGCCGACTTTCTATCGGTTACGCAACGATGCAGATCACGTAACTGCGCTAGCGCATGTGGCGGAAGTGTTGGGAGCGAATGTGATCATTTCAGTACTTATAATCGAGGGCTGCCTGACCAGATTGTAATATGTAAGCCATATATATTACAAACCTATTTAATTACATAAAGAGATGCAGGTTATCCTATATCAGTTTTAAGTTTAGAAAATATGAAAATAATTACCTCTTGCATGAAATCGTGTTCATGGTCTGGAGAAGGCGGCGCGTGTGCAAGCTTCCCGTGCATCGCTTGGTACGCTGCAGTAGTCAGGACTGAGATCTCATGCCACTTTTCCATTAACAATTTGGAGTGTATCTCCATAGGAATTTCCATTATAAATGGTAATTTTTTCGTCCACGCGACCATTTTATGTACAATTGAATCACCAATTTTACAAAGTTTGTCGCTAATTTCGGACGTATCGTGCAGGAGATCAGGTAAATGGCGGACAGTTGCGATGTCCTCCATAGCATCACAGTCTATCAACGCTCGTATCATGTGCAGCGCTCGTTCTAAAGGTACGGCTCGGTCTCTAGAGGATGATACCGCGCTCTCCAGCCTTGCCCTTAAATGTACTACCTGTGAAATAACATAAAAAATATTTAAGATTTATCTTTCTAGATTTATTCTGTACTATTACAAAATTGACAAAAAATATTACCTCGCTAGGATTTGTTAATGCAGTCTTTAAAATGGTCCCGTTAACGAGGTGCGGTGGGAGGGGTGGTAAAGGGTCCTTAGGTTTTTCAGGTGGAGATGCTCGACTGGCCGTAGTTGCAGCCTTAGTGTTGGGCTTCTTGTGCTTTTTATATTTAACTTTGTACAAATTGTATACAGCGCCACTATTCCGACCACCTGGCATCCGATCCTCTCGAACAGCTATAACATATTTTTTGTTTATTAGAATTCAATGAAAATGTTTTTTTTTAAATATTGTTATTTTATATTTATACAATATAAAACCTACCTTGTAAAACCATTCCTTGTTCTATACATTTTTTAAAGCGACAGTACTGACATCTATTCCGTTGCGCTTTTGTGATTTCACAGCCACCATCAGCGACGCATGTATAAACTCGGCGATTTTGTACAGTCCTTTTAAAAAAACCTTTGCAACCTTCACATGTTATAATTCCATAATGTAGTCCAGTCGCTTTATCTTCACAAATCATACAAATCATTGGTTGTTCATCTTCATCGCGTTCTGCTTCGGGCGCATACGTCCTAAGTTCAGACCGATTTGCCAAGGGACTTGCACTTGGCACACCAGGGACTCCTGGCACATTTCCCGCAGCCGCACTTAGGTTTAGCGCATGTATTTGTTGATGGGCTGGAAGTTGTGATACGTCTCCCGCCCAAAGGAGCTCCATATCCAATCTTGGTCCCCTAGGCCGCCTTAATTCTCCTCCTAGGTTTAGCAACAATCGTGCAGCCGATTCTTCGCTGCACGACCCTGGATCTGGTGTCGGCGGAGTTGGTGTATGTGATGCACTTGCTGCAGGTTCACCACTACCGGTAGGGGCTGGTAACGTCCAAAACATTGTTCTCACTCCTCCTGATTCACCCATAATTACAGCAGGCGCCCCACGCCATTGCGTTGAGCTTCTAGATCCTCCTTTCGGTTCTAATGGTTGTGGTGGGAAATGACCTCCAATAAGCTCAGGCTTAACACCATTTATACACGCAGCTGGTGGCCAGTGTCCTGGAGACAGCGCTGGATGGGGGCTATGTGGTGGTGGAGCGAGAGCACGAGGCCTGTACGGCTGAAGTTGCTCAGGTTGAGAAGCTTCAAGCTTTACAGATGAAAGTTGGGATGAGGGGTTAGATTCATGTTTGACAGCCGAGGAGCTCTCCGATTTGACAGCCGAGGCTCCCTCAAACTTGATGACTGAGTAAGGTGGTGCAGAGCGGATCACAGTGGGATGGCACGACGGCGAGGGCGTGGGCGATCCGCCGCCGTCAAACACGGGCGGTGGGTGCGGCGGCGTGCTGCACCCGGCCTCGGCCATGCGCGGTGACGGTGGGCCCGGATCTGGCGACGACGTACTAGTGTCGGCTGCCGACTCGCCTGAGGGAACACAAAGCGCGATTAACAACACTCACAGACTTCCGTATCTCCATGAAGAATAAGAGCACGACGGGCTTTTAATAAGTGACAAATAGAAACTAGGTGAAATGTCAACGACCGCGCCGCGTGGTCGTAGCTAGGAGCGCGGGGCGCGGGGTGCGGGGCGCGGCGCAGGGACGCGCTGCACTTCCCGCCGCCGACTAGATTAGCCGGTTGCGTCACGACGAGAGTGAGGCTCCGAACAGACAGAAAACTAATTTGATTCACGGATGCAATTGCAAAACATTTAGAAAGGCTATTTTCAGCACCAATGTTATACGCTAACCTCCAATACACAGTACCATGTATTACATACGAAAAGTTATTAATATAATATATGTGGATATAGTATTATTATTATTTATGTAACGAGAAACGCGGAAAGAAAAATTATAAGGAAAATGTAGGAAGTACGATCGTACGTTGTAACGGGTGAGCGCGAGATGCGGCTACGAGCGAAGAGAAAGTGAAAGCGGCGCGCGCGCAGATGCAGCGCCCGGAAGCGTTGCGCCTGTGCCTCTGTGCCTACAGCTACAATACCACAAAGGGTTCTTTGGTCTATGGTAGGTAACAAGCCTAGGCCTAGCCTAGTATAGGATAATTATTGTAATTGTCACCTATACTTTCAATCTAGATGAAATTATACAAAAATATACATATTATACAGAATTTAAATTAATTAATAAATAATAATTAAGCATACTTACTGGTAATATAACATTATATAAATATTATTGTACTATAAGAAATAGTACTACTCGATTCAAATTTTTGTTATTAATAATTTTAGAGTAATAAAACTAGAAAAATTACCGACTTTTTATAACTAAATCCATATGCGTAGGTTACCCGCTCCAGTTCCAAAACTTACATCCCAACTACACTGGGTTCGTTAAACTCAAAACCATAACATAATTATCGTTCTCACTGTAAATTTAAATAAAAATTGAATATTTACGACCATTTGGACCATTAGTTAGAGGCTCGACGGGAACCTTAACGCGGATTTGTTTACGCGAGGAAAAGTTGCGAAGAAAGTTTTCCACTGCCAGCGACGGGCGGCGGGCGCGCGCAGTGAGCCCGACCTACCGCACGAGCGGCAGCGCGGGCCCTCCCCGCACTTCCCGGTCCCTCCCTCCAGCCACTATTAGGTCACTCAGGCGGCCGTGCGTGCGAAGTGCAGCGCGTGCACCGCTCTCGCTGCGAGGACGATCTCTATTTCACTCTGCACTTCGCGTCCTTTACCTCGTCGCTGGTGGGGACCGATCTTTCTAGCCTAGTGATGCAATTGGTGGTACTGAAATCCTGAGTTAGGAAAGTTCGCTTCGCAGATAACTATTGGTTTTGAATGCCGCTTATTATATACCGATAGATATTGTATAATTTTCTAGATAAGTAATGCTGTTTAAAATAGAAAATTATTGAGTAATCTTAAATATATTTCTTAAATTTCAATTCGAAATTTAAGAAGAAGCTTTCGACGTCAAACAATAATAAAGGCGGTTATGCAATTTGCAATTCTTTCAATAGTTGATCTTTTCGATCGGTGCAAGCGAAGGTCGCGTGCGGTCAGCGACCGAACGGAACTAGGTCACACCCTCGCCCATCCCGCCGACCTCCCCCGGCCTCCCCTGGCCTCGTCGAGCGCCACGTGTCCGATGCGCCGACTTGCGAGCGGCCTGTCTCTATGGAAAATGTTATATAAATAGACAATCGATTGTGCTTCTTCATAATGTTTTTTTCATTATGAACTATTTTTGAATTTTACTTGTTAATTGTAGTGTCTATAATAATTGAAATGCAAACAACTCTAATGTCTATGTATTAAATGGTTGGCTTTTATTTTAATTTTCATTAAGTCATCTTTATTTTATTTTTTTAATTTGCTTTCAAAATAGATGTACTAACTCATTAACCAAATTTTTAGTTTATTTCAATCTAGTCTATTTTATTATATTTTAGTCTAAATCAATCATTACATAAACTATAAAGTGTAATAAATTTCAACAACAGTAAATCACAAGCACGTTGAAATACCGTCTCGTTAGCGAATGCATGTACAGTACTGAGTACCGCACGCGAGGGTGCGTCACGTCACGTCACGTCGGGTGCGTTCGTCACGCCGCGTCACGCCCCTCGCGTCACTCCAACGTCATTGGAATTTTATCGAGATTCACGCAAACGTGGAAATGATGACACACCATGCCGTTTAGTTTGTATATTTCCTACAATTGATTGTAAGTGATAATTGTTTTTATTTTAATTTCCCGCTTTGTCAAGATAAAGGACAGCGTTAAATTCCGCCACTTAACACACAATGGTTCGAATTGGGACGGAGTATCTTATCACATTTTTTTCCTTTCTTTCTCTACCCTCCATAAGTGGAATACCTTTCCTTTATCCCCGTAAAGGACAGTTGTATTTGTCCCCTAGTTGTCCCAAAACCAAGAGTAAGATTCTACATGTTCCTAGTTACGTTTATATTTCCATTTCTTCGCTCTAGTGTCGAGGCAAAGCGCGGCGTTGAGTTCTGCCACTCAACACGCAATGCCTCCAGAATTCGGCACAAAATGGGTAACGCAGTGTCTCAACACTAGGTTCCCTCTGCTTACCCTACTGTGTGCGGGATACAGCGTGAAGCTGATTTTATTCTATTAATAAATACAAAGGCTATCCTTGCCTCTTTTGATGCATTTGTTACACTTTTGCACTCGCAACGCGGACTTCAAGTCAAGTAACAATAGAAATCTTTCATAGTTTCATTTTTCACAGGGTCAAGTAATTAACGCAATTACCTTCTATTTTCAATTTTTAAGTATATTCCGATCATTCTAGCTTTGTTAATGTTAAGGCTTTTTTTTTGTATTATTTTTAATAGTATTAAAATATTTTTTAAAGGCTGTCATGGCCCTGGGACGTAATTATTATTTATTGATATTCTCATCGCTCTGGCACCAAGGCAAAAGCACGGCGTTTAGTTCTGCCACTCAACACGCAATGACTCGAATAATTCGGTGAAAAGTAGATAACAGTGTCTTAACATTAGTTTCCCTTTGCTGTTGATAGTTGATAAAATTAGTAAATAAAATTAGTAAATAATAATATAATTAGTAAATAATATAATAGTTGATAAAAATAATAGTACGTATATACGTATATTACTTTTCGGAATTCGAAAAATAATTTTTGGTATCGTCACAAAAATATTTTTAAATGGCGACGATGTCCCTCCATCCACTAAAATAAACACGTCGTTGTGGAAAGTGACACAATGATTTATTCGACGTGACACTTTAATGTCCGCCATTAAGGAGTTAATTAAATTATGATTGTGATAATTATTTACGATTAGGCCGTTTTGTATCTTGTTTAATTATTTTTTCTATCTTTATACATATATTTACCAAAGTAGTAGAAAACTTTTTTAGCTTCACGCTATATCACACACGTTGCAGAGTAGGCAGAAGGAACCTAGGGACCTATTGTTAAGACACTCCGTTCCCATTAAGATAATTCCATTCTCCACTTTCTCCACCAATAAAATTTCATTACTTTTATATTAATTTAAATGGTATTTTTAAAAATAAATACAGCTAGAATATTTTCAGTAAAAGACAGCCTATATACTTATCTATCTTTGCCTATCTACTTTCTTTCTTTTACTCTACGCCGATATAAGATAGAGAAGTAATAAAAAAAATCATTTCGTTCATATACAATCTCACAATGGCATTGGACTTGTTGAACCTGTATTTCGTATAATATGAGTTGAGTGAAAGTTAGCGAATTTTATACGACCCGTTTGGATTATACTTCGTTTGTTATTTAACTTTCGATTGATGTATAATATACATATTAATGGGTTGTGTAATACATGACATTGCATCTCTATGAATTTATTTATAGTATTGGAATGGCAGTTAAGTGATAATTACTTAAAATGATAGGTACATCTTTTTATTGCACGCTGTATGCCTCAAAAAGCGGGGTAGGCAGAGGGAACCTAGTGTGTGTGGGAACCTAATATATAAACCAAATTTCTATCGATTTTTCGAGATCGCGTGTTGAGCAGGGGAACTCAACGCCGGGTTGTGTATTCGATCCCCACTCGAGGAAGTGAAATATTTATTTTCCTTTATATTTCTATTTCTTGGCTCAGGTGTCATCAAAGCCTTCAGAATTCGGCGGAAAGAGGGGAACGGAGTGTTTTAACACTAGGTTCTTTCCGCCTACCCTGCTGTGTGCGGGATACAGCGTGAAGCTGATTTATTATAAATTACTTTTTAATATCATTTTTTTCATTATTTAGGTGATACTGTCTCTTTTACTTTATAGCAAATGGATGTAATAACATCTGAACAGAATGCGATTACCAGCATTCGAATTCACTATCGCATTCGAAAGTGATAAGCGTACAGTAATCGGCGACTGGTTTGGAATAATAAATTAATGTTCCTGACCTTACACTAAAATAAAAATGTCGAACGTAAAAGAGGAAAGTCTTTTTTTTATTTATTCTGGTAATATATATTTTTTGGTTTTATATAAAAAAATATGTTTAAATAACTATATTTTCGAATTTATTTTAAGTGAAAGTGAGTCCGCTAATGATATTGTCGACAAGTCATTGTCAGGTTCAAACTTTACAATGTTTATTGATTTTTTTAAGTATACGTGCCCATAATGTCTAATTGTTTCACAGTAATCGTAATTTAAAATTTGTTTTTTTATTTTCATTTTTAACAATTATTTTAAATAAACTTTTATGTCGGTTAATATTTTGTTTTGCTTAGTAAAGCTTAATTGTACCCTATAATGTCAGTAAAGTAAGTATAAGTAATATTTATGTCAGTATAATACATCATTCATAACTGACATAAGTCACTTAGCGATTATAACTATTGGTTTGATCTTTTTCGACGTAATACATGGCCGTGTGTTGGTACTTCAAATATATTTAAGTATATTTGCATGAATTAGACATACTGTTAGTTTTACTACTTTTTTCTAATATATTATTACTAATATATAATAATAATATATATAAAATCATAATAATATTAAAATTAACTTACCATCGCTACTACATCGGGAGTCAACTTTCCGCCTCTTTAGTTTGAGGTCTTGGAACAGACTCATGTTGTCCAGGTCACACGGGCCGCGGCTGAGTGTCATTATTCCTTTGGACAAAAGAAAATAACATTTAAAAAATTAATAAATAACTTCTTTTAATAATAATTTTGACGTAAATACTTAGTTTACTAATAACATTAAATATGTTAAAAAAATATAATTTTATTGATAAATAATTAGGAACAAAATTATATTAAAATGCACTCACTGCATTCCGGAGGCATATTAGGTCGAGATACAAAGAATGGCCCCGTAATTATAGGATGATTATTATCCATGTGAAAGATAATATACTAAACTATGTAAACTTTACTAATAAAACTAGTAAAATATATTATTTAAAAATATATTTTGGCAGTCACGACAATTTCAGTGAGTTCCATATTGCATATCGTTTGCTCCTAAGTAGAGACGTAAAGAGAAAGCCTATTTATTCCTATTTCATTTGATAAGACCAATTTTACGACTGCATTATCACTGTTATTTTCATGGAGCATAACCTTCCACGTCAGCCAATTCTCAATGACATCACTATACACGGTCCGAACAATGACGTTAACGTTATTTTTCTTTTTATTGCTATGAAAGAAATGATTTAATTGGAAATTTAACACGGAATCCCTACTGGAAAATAGAATTATAAGCAAGTATTAAAATTGTTTTTAGAATACCATAGTTCAAGTCTCATATAAAGTATAAGTAAAAAGTTTATTAATACTACAATTATAGTTAGTTTCTTCGAGCTTCACGATATTAACCTTTTAATTTTGTTCATTATATATCTATGTATATTCCCAGTGCAGTCAAAATATATAAGATCTCTGAATATTTTTAAAAGTAAGATAGTTAAAAACATATATTATTTGCATATTTAAAAAAATATTTCTATTTATTTATATTTAGAATTTAATAACAAGGAAATGAATAGGTATTAATAAATTTTCCAGACAACGACAAAGGTCAAAGTGAATCAAAGCCTCAAATAGATTTAATATTGCATATTAGTTAACTAGATTTTGCGTTTTATTTTATACCAATACATATAAAAAATATATTTGTTTAGCTTTACGCTGGGTAGGCAGAGGGAATCTAATGGAAAATGGGGAAATTGTGTTTCCCATTTTTTGGGGAACTCTGGAGGCATATAATATCTTTATGTCTATAATATATTAGGTACATCTGTGAACTCCTTTACGTATTGTCATTTATCACAGTTAATTGTTTAATAAAAATATAATAATTTAAAAGGAAAAGAAAACAGTGATTAGTGCGGATTTTTCCATTAGCTATCTATATTGTTTATAAAATGAATATGAACATATTCTTTTGATATCTATTTGGATGTAATTATTTTTATATTTTTTAATTATTGTTTTTTATATATTTAGTCTGTGCTCTCAATAGTTTGTCGGTAACAAAAGTAAAATACAATATCTAATACCTCAAACGAGACTGGAAATCGTCCATAGAACCGAATTGTCGATTATATCAAATCCACGTGTAAAAAACCAATGTGGCTATTGTTTTTTATTTAATGCTTTTATACAACGGCTTATTACCTAAGAACTATAGGATACCTAAAACTATTGCGTATATGCTATGAGTGACGTATTAGGAATGTGTGTGTGTGTGTGTGTGTATGTGTGTTTGTGTGTGTGTCTGTGAATCATCAAAGTCATCGACGTCATTCAATTTCTATATGCGGTTTCCGTCATTGTGACCAATATCGATGCACGCACTATAATTATTGCTATTATTACAGTTCCTCGACCTTGGCGGCCGTTTTGTTTTCTTGTCTCTTTGTGCTAGTGAACTTGAGACGTTCATAAATGTATGTCGTACAGTGAATTAATATAGGGATTTGCTTGTGAAACGTTAAATGTTAGTGTTGTATGCTGAGTTGGTGACATTAGTAATTGATCGTTGGAAATATGAATAAATTATTTATTGTATTCAAAGCTTTGTAGGATTTGAAGCCGAAATTCTGGTACAGGTCCGTTGACAGATTGCTGCTATACCTAAAATTTTGTATACTTTGAAATTCAAATATAAATTTAAAAATGACATTTTCATTTATTATTTTGTAGTTAATAACTAACTAAACAGCGTGAATAACAAATTAAATAAAACATAGTTAAATTATTGGTATAAGAGATTTTTTACGTTTTGCAAATTTAATAGTAAATCGTTAGAATCATATGTGCCTATCAATGCCTTTACATATTTCAAACTCGCAACAACCACTTACAAAGAAAAATCATTTTTAACCAACTTCTGTAAGAAAAGGAGGTTATCAATTCAACTGTGTTTTTAACTACAAAAGTTTTACTTAATTTTACAGAAGTACACCTACGTAGTATTTATATGAATTTGACGTTATCACGACCTAAATGTTACGGTGTTGTTGCTATACCCACGAGCTTATCAGCACTAGGCTACTATATATTTTTTTGTTCAATTGATTTACGTATGTTTTACGTTGCGCATGACGTAAAATTTTTACGGTGGAAATTGCATTATCGGTTATATACATAAAAAAAAAGATTGACTCATACGACAATATCGTAATAATAAGCTATATGTTTAGCATTTGATTTTAGTTAACTAATTTTAAAAAGATTTTTAGACTTATTTAATTTTAAAGTACCTTTTTATTTCATGTATGGAAATATAATCGAAAACATACATTCAGAGATTTCAATTTATATAAAAAAAACATAACTAGACAATATAATCGTTCATAAATTACATAAATTTACGTTTATTCCGTTTTAAGTAATTCACAATGAAAACGAACGACGAGAGTGACTAAAAAACTAATTTTGGGTTCTTTACGTAGTGAACTCTAATCCCCGTAATTATAAATCACTGTCAAGCTTGAGATAGATCTTGAAATGAAAACAGCATCTTAAGATCGAATTAAAATGACGGGCTTAAATGTAAGTGCAACGTTCATACAAAGATAAACTAGTTCTAAAATAAAATAAACGTGTCAAAGACCTTGATAATGGCATATTTTAAATGAATCGAATAAAATATTTTGCGGCAGTATGTCGCTTCTTTTACGTCGTAGCACGAGGTCGACGTAAAACTTCCGTAAAGTTTATAGGAAATATTTATGTATTGTAAACAACATAATATAATTTTATGATTTTTTTTAATAAAATGATATCCATATATATTTTGGCTTAATTAGTTTTATTAAACATTAAAATTACATTTATTATGGCCGTTAAAGCGCGGTGTTGAGTTCCGCCACCCAACACGCAATGCTTCCAAAATTCGGCGGAAAGAAGAGAACGGAGTGTCTTAACACTAGTGCAGTGCGGAATACAGAGTGAAGATGATTTATTATGGCAGTTTAATTTAAAATTAAAGTAAAGTATTTTTTTTATTATTAAAGTAGTAGCATCATTATTATACAGTAGCGCTAGTAACAGTTCATGCTATTTATTGCTTTAATAAGAAAATATATTAAATAGGAACCAAAGATAAGTATATTTTTAAAGGTACTCTTACAAAATTTATATTAACTGTAACCTCGACAGTATCACGTAGCTCGGACAAAGAACTGTTTGAACTTGAACCTAAGAGGTAAACATAAAGGAAGTTATTTGTTCAACTTAAACTCTAATCCAATGTTTGGTACAGTTCATACAGTTCATATTGTGTACGATAAAAAAAAATATTTATGTTATAATTAACGTAAAAGTAAACATTACTTACTTTTTTTCTTTATTTGATGTCAGAAATAAAATTTGGTTTATGCAGTTACTAACGATTTAAGAATAAAATTTGATTTTTAGAAGAATATTTTGATAATCTAGATTCTAGACTAGGCAGAGGGAACCTAGTGTTGAGACACTTCACTTCCCACAAACATATGAAAATATGAATTATTTTATTACCTCGGGTGGGAATAGAACTCATAACCTGCCACACGTACGAGTGTAGTTTAATTTTTTTTTAATAATTTTTAATTTGATACTGTAGTTTTGGTGGACATGCAAGCCTTCTACACGTTTACGTAGATTCTAAAAGAGCCGGCACTAGGAAGTACTGCGTCCTCTGCCATGGTCATCTTATCTCCATTTCAACACACGAACGCTTGCCGTCCATAGCTAATTAAGATTTTTAATATAAAATATATTTCTATACTAATTTAAGATTGATTTTTAAAAAGTAGAATGATAAATATTTCTGTTGATATAATACTTTACGGAAATTTCATCATATTTTTTTCTTCCTTAAGCTAATTACATATTATTGTNCTTTGATAAGAAAATATATTAAACAGGTACCAAAGGTAAGGTACCGATACAAGGTATAATTTTAAAGGTACTCTTACAAAATTAATATTAATTGTAACCTCGACAGTATCACGTAGCTCGGACAAAGAACTGTTTGAACTTGAACCTAAGAGGTAAAAAAAAACATAAAGGAAGTTATTTCTTCAACTTAAACTCTAATCCAATGTTTGGTACAGTTCATACAGTTCATATTGTGTACGATAAAAAAATATTTATGTTATAATTAACGTAAAATTAAACATTACTTACTTTTTTTCTTTATTTGATGTCAGAACTAAAATATAAGCATTTGGTTTATGCAGCTAATACTAACGATTTAAGAACAAAATTTGATTTTTAGAAGAATATTTTGATAATCTAGATTCTAGACTAGGCAGAGGGAACCTAGTGTTGAGACACTCCACTTCCCACAAACATATGAAAATATGAATTATTTTATTACCTCGGGTGGGAATAGAACTCATAACCTGCCACACGTACGAGTGTAGTTTAATTTTTTTTTAATAATTTTTAATTTGATACTGTAGTTTTAGTGGAAATGCAAGCCTTCTACACGTTTACGTAGATTCTAAAAGAGCCGGCACTAGGAAGTACTGCGTCCTCTGCCATGGTCGCCAGCTTATCACCATTTCAACACACGAACACTTGCCACTTGTCCATAGCTAATTAAGATTTTTAATATAATATATATTTCTATACTAATTTGAGATTGAATTTTAAAAAGTAGAATGATAAATATTTCTGTTGATATAATACTTTACGGAAATTTCATCATATTTTTTTCTTCCTTAAGCTAATTACATATTATTGTTTTTTTAGCATTACGCTATATCTTTCATGTAAGGTAGGCAGAAGGAACACAGTGTTAAGACACTCCGTTTCCTTAATTCATTCCCCTGAGTGGAAATTGAACCCATAACCTCGCGTTTATAGTCACACTTGTGCCTTTGCGCCATAACGGCCTTTATATAAATATTTTAAGCTGAATTTTATAAGTAAGAATTTTTTATAGTAAATTACAGGTCTTGAAAGCTGCGGAAGTGTTAATAAAATGTGACAATTTTTATTGTAAAGAACAAAAGGGCATTTATGTACCTACCTCAGTTGACACTAATATTTAAGTACCGGAATTATCGAATATGAAACCTTGAAATTTTATTATTAAATTAATTTTAAAATATATAAATATTTAATATAAAAAGTACACATATGTGTACTTCTTTCTGATTAATAATTTTAGAAGTGGTCTAAAGTGGGCAGTAGGAAGTGTAAGTGGTTCCGGTTGCAATGTCAGTGCCGATGCGAGGTCGCCGGCTGACTTAACAGCCGTGATCCGTCTTAAATTTACTACCTGAATTTTTTTAAAAAGAAATACAAAAGTAAAACTAGATTAGTACATATTAATTTGAGCTAAAATCTATAATTTACAAGTGTTATTCTCATAATCGTTGCTCGTTGAGAAGAAGGCTTGAAATTTAAGAATTTTCTCGAGTGAGAATAGAACTTACAACCCATTGCGTTAACATTCAAACGTTAGTGCCCCTGAACCACGACTGGCTTTAAGTAAAGTTTTGAATTTGATTTAAAATATATGTCTATGTAACGTTAAATTATAGAAAAAAATAACTATAAAATACTTATAATACGCTAGTTACATAACAAAATAAAAAACAAATTAATTAAAAATATAAACTATTATTTCTTAAACAATTACAAAGTACTGTTGCCAAAAAAACCGTTATAATTAAAAAATATATATATAAAGTTATAAATAGATTTATTGCAACTAAAGTTAAAAGAAAAAGATGTTTACATAAACAAGCTGGTGTAATGATCTTAAGCAGGATTTCGGCGTCGGTTGCGACTTAGCCTTCGTCTTACACCTTGACATTCAGAGAGCACGATCGTTCAGCCATTCTATTTAATACTATACACTTCCGATCTATTGACTTCCTATTTCATATATTATGTTATATAAAACCTCATTTGATGGAATCTCGAAGATATATAATTATATATACTTCCGGGTACTAAATATGCATATTGATATAACGTTACTTTGCTTAAATAAATGTATTTACAGAATTATAATCAAATTGTTGTGCGTTCGATTTCCACTTGAGGAAATAAAATATTTACTTAAATTTATATTTTCATTTATTTCTTCGCTCTGGTGTAGAGTTCCGCCACTCAAAATTCAACGAAAAATGGAGAACAGAATGCCTTAACACTATGTTCTCTGCCTACTCTGCTGTGTGCGGGATACAGCGTGAAGCTGATAAAAAATAACCACCCAAATTTGAATACAACCATCATCCTCCCACTACAATGTTTTGAAAGGAAGCAGTGACATTGGGTACCTTTTCGCTTTCACCGCATTGGAAAGTGAACGTTAAAAATGTATTTTGGCAACGGCAAATGCCGTGAGGCCGTCGACCCCATCGAGTCATAGACCATAAACAAAGGGCGGCCATATAATGAAAGTAAGAGGGCCATAGACTAATAGCGCACTAATGGCGGTTGAACGTACTTGAAATTTTAATATTTATGCGATAAAAATGGTATAGGCTTAGTTTTTATTCTTAATTTAAAAGTGGGAACGGAGAGTTCTAACACTAGCGTGAAGCTGTTTTTTCAATTTTTGTAATATCAATGACAACTTTAAGTTTCGTATGCGCCAGTCCTTATAAAACACGTTCGTGATTCACGAGATGATTCGGGAATGTCATGGTTAGTATAAAATACTGTTGGCTTTTGTTTTGCAATGTACGCAGGTTTAATATTAATATTATTTCAGAATAAATCGCTTGCCCAATAAGACATTGAACGAATTGCTTAATTCGGATTACTAGTTCTGTAGAGATATATAAAGTTATTGTATTAAGGAGCTTTTATTATTAAATACAATTTTATGGCTGTTTTAGTAAAATTTTTAAATTAAAAATAGAGTAGAATAAAATATTGTCTTTTTGTTTTAATTATAAATAAAAAATACAATTCCTTTATCCAAAGCTATAAGCAAGTGTAGTTGACTATACTTTATAAATTTCGTCTGTTTATAATTTTGATGTGACATAAAATAAAATATAGCTTTTTCTTATTAATATAGAATTAATATAGTTTATATGAAATTTGTGTATAAACATTTTTACCTAATGAGTGCCTTACAGAGTTATTAATGATTCTATATCAATTAAACTTGCCATTTCTAAAGCAAGAGTGAAGAAGAGTACCTATTAAAATTAAATTAACCCTAAACCTACTTTTAACAATATTTTTTATATGAATTATAATTAAAAAATATGTCAAGTTTATTCTTAAACATAATTATTATAGTTATGTATTTTTTAAACTACAATTTTTTAGTATCAATATAAATAATACAATTTAGCTTATAAAACAGTTTTTTGAAGATTTCCTATATTATTTTATTTTAAAGTAATAAAATAGTTCATGAGAAACGCTCATAAGTCTAAGTTCGTAGCTCACGTAGCCATGCTACGACACACGAGCTACGAACGCCTGATGCGCTTATTGTAAATCTAATATATAATAGTAAATCTATATCTAATAATAATATATAATAGTAAATCTAATAATAACCGATTTCTTTTTCTGATAAATTTTAATAAAATTTATATTTAATTTTAATTTTATATATTTATTTAGAATTAGTTAATTAATAGTTAAAGGAAAATATATGACATGTTTCACAAATTGTAAATTTTATAAAGTATATTTTTTTTCGATGCACTTTATAAAATACTCACCCATTGTTGAGGTCATCGTCTGTAGTTGCAGTGCATGCGCGGAGGCGTCGAGCGCCTCGGACCCCAGGTTGTCGCCAGCCGACAGTTTGCCTAGCGCACCAACACGCACATCACACGAAGTTCCACGAGTTACAGTATTCAAATATCACTATTTTAATTTACGTCTTCGAAAATTTCTGGAAACACCAACTTTTCGCATACTTTTCCAACGCAGCACTTTGCACGTTCAGCACGCAGCCGGCGCACTTCCTGCGGAACGAGCACGTAAGGGTTGCGCGCGCGCAGCTTCGAATCGTTTCGCGGTCGCGCTCTCTGAACCTCTCGATTCGGCAAAATCACGATAACTACTGCGCGCGAATGTTGTCATGTCGAAATTCGAAACACTTTCACCTAAATATTCGAGACGCGGGCGTCGCTCTCGGCGCTCACGCACACACCGCCCGCACCACTCTGCCAGCGCTCAATTACGTACGCTGTAAAAATTGCGTCAGTGTTTTTCGTCGACCTTACATTCGTGGAGTGAACCGCCGAAATATAGTTATCTCTGTCGCTCACTCATTGACCGTTACACCAAATATTTTTTGTTTCGTTTTTTTTTATCTGACAGCTCGGCTCGAGGACGAGCGTGTGAGTGTGCGGATTTCGATAGCGGGGTCGTTGAACTGACGAAAGGGATTTCGTTAAAACTCAGCAGTGAAGTTTCTTTCAGTGTTAGGATGAGTTGCAGTAATAGCACGCATAGCGGTCCGGTGGAGGGGAACTAGTCACCGACGACGCGAATGTAGGTCAGCGGCATGCGCACGCGCTGTTCCTCATGACCGC
The DNA here is from genome assembly GCA_036379175.1 of Heliconius cydno galanthus. Taxonomy (NCBI): domain Eukaryota; kingdom Metazoa; phylum Arthropoda; class Insecta; order Lepidoptera; family Nymphalidae; genus Heliconius; species Heliconius cydno. The sequence goes on from JAKRZM010000237.1 coordinate 71,864, forward strand.
TTCACACAAATATGTTGGCGTGATATGTTAAACGAATTTTTACGTTATGATCAGTGTGTCACTCATTACATCCTTATTCTTGAATGTCTTCAAAATCAATTTTACGATATATATAAATTACTTTCGCACCCACCATCTCAATCTATTGGCTTTTAGACAAATTTGGAATTTAGATTATATCATTTATTGTAAAACATTACATCGTTTTTGGTCACAAAAAGAAACAAGATATGGAAGATTTTATTAATAAATTTGCCAAATAATTTAAAATACATGCAACCCAAATAAACCGACGCTTTTGTCTAAAAGGTTAGGCGGGCCGATGGCACAATTCGGTGTTGGGTTACACTAAAAGAGAGTTCATTCGCTCCGGCCGCTATGCGTGAATATCTAGATTACTGATTCATTGTGTTAACAATGAACCGTCAATACACAGGTGTGTCGTCTTTCATTAATTTATTATTAAAATAATTAACTTATTCAAGTTATTTTTATGTTATTTGTAAGTTTATTTGTACTATATATTTGTATTATTTATTTTATTTCAATATGGATAAAAATAAATCAGCTTCACGCTGTATCCCGCAGTAGGGTAGGAAGAGGGACCCAAGTGTTAAGGCACTTCGTTCCCCACTTTCCAAGCGAAGAAATTATAATTCATTCCCTCGAGTGGGGATCGAACCCACAACTATCGCGTTACAGTCACACCCTATAGTGCCCTAAATAAATTACTTATACTTGCATCAAAAGTGATCAAAAATGCTGCGTTTTTCTAAAGGTTATTATTAAAAATAAACAATAGCCGATGTGGCCATCGACAGCATGCGTCGCATACGCCGACAGTCAGGTAGGGTATATTTAGCCAGGAACGGCTCATGGAAACTGGGTTAACTATTCTTCTGTACAAAAACATGTATTGACGCACTGTACCGGCCTGTTTAAATAATAGGTGAAAATGATATGGCTAACCCCATTTGAATATTCACAAACAGGAAGTGATATTAAATTATTTAATATATTTTAACCCGATACCGTTTCAGCTTATTTCGGTTGACAGTAGCGTGAAATAAGTTCTTCTGTAATATTTCTACATACTAATTACATTATGAATGTATAAGAATTTAATGTAGTGGTAATGATAAAAGAAAATAAAGCTATATTATAGTAAAAAAAAAAATTAAATGCCACTTTGCATTCAAAACAAATAATTTTTACTAAATTACACAAAAAAAAATATCAAAATTGGTTCACCCAGTCAAAAGTTATGAGCTAACAAACATAAAAAAAAACAGTCGAATAGATAACCTAATCCTTTTCTTACAGAAGTCGGTTAAAAATATAGTCCAATCTATATTTATGTATATTATAGAAGCAATTTTAAAAAACTCATACGCAATATAAATTGTCCAGTTGAGTATTTCTTTATTAATTTA